>JAESUZ010003769.1:0-11602 GCA_017311185.1 Proteles cristata cristata | reverse complement strand
AATGCAGTGTCCTATTCTTACTCACTCAAGGTGACCAGAGTTACATATTGTATGTCTAGGTTTCTTCTTTCAGATTTAAGCACCAAAAGCCTTTCTTCAGTCATGTGGAGATGGTTTCATTTCCAAACGGGAATGTATTACATCTCCTTCGCCCTTTATAGACTGAACCCTGTGGCATTTCACATTCCTTCCCATGGAAACCAAACCTGAGGAATATGCCACAGGGGAAGTTTGTCCTCCTGTTCATAGCTCTGGGGGGTGAGCAGCTGTCACCGCAGTTACAGGAATGTTCTTTCCTCCAGAGCCTCCAGGAAGCCAAGATTTCCTGGGTGCCACCACCATCCTGAGCATAGGTACAAGTCCCATTCCCTTTAACCCATCAACTGACAAGTAGAGGGGAACTCAGGGCAAAAGTAAGTGAGCTACAGAAGCCTTTTAGCCCCTGCTGTGCATTTTGAGTCAGACTTACCCTGGCAGAGGACACGAGTGCAGCAGCAAGTCCTGGATAGAAATGGTACCTTCGCTCTTCAGGTATCTGATAGGGAGAAGTCCCACTCATCCAGTCTTGGGAGAGGGTTCATTCTGCAGAGTCCCTACAGCCAAGCAAGATCTTAGGTTTCACCTCTGCTGCCATGAATTTGCTGATAAAGATAAATGTAGGGGCGCCTGGGTGGCTTAGTCGGTTGAGCGTCCGACTTTCGCTTAGGTCATGATCTCACGGTTCGTGGGTTCGAGCCCCGCGTCGGGCTCTGTGCTGACTGCCAGCTCAGAGCCTGGAGCCTGTTTCAGTCTGTGACTCCCTTTCTCTCTGACCCTCCCCTGCTCACGCTGTCTCTCTCTCTCTCTCTCCTAGAAATAAATAAAACATTAAAAAAAAAAAAAGAAGATAAATGTAGCCCTTCCTTTTCATAATTTTATGTATGAAATTGAGAAGTGCTTCATTGTGATGAACGGTGCCTGATAGAACCCAGTGAGAGGCCTCCTTTACTGTTTAAATGCTGTGGTACAACTAAAGTGCCTTATTCTTTTTTCTTCTTAATCCTTTTTTATTGTGAAATATACCAAATTGACAAAACAGTACACAAATATCACAAAGTGAAAACCAGTGTAAGGCATCCACATCAAGAAATAGAACATTCAATGCCCTTATTTTTTAGAAAGCATTCTCTGCTTGCCAGGTCCCATCGGCCCGAATCCTGGTGTGTAACCAGTGCTTGTCTTTGCCAGGCATCACCGCAACAGCAACAGCAACAGCGACTCCGACGAGGGTGAACGGCGGAAGAAACGTGCCTCTTCGGACAGCGATTCTGACGAGAACCAGAACAAGTCTGGCAGCGAAGCCGGCAGTCCCCGGAGGCCCCGAAGACAGGAGTCAGATGAGGATTCAGACAGCGACCAGCCAGCCAGAAAGAGAAGGCCCTCGGGTTCTGAACAGTCTGACAACGAGTCCATGCAGTCCGGGAGAAGCCGCTCCGGAGGTTCTGAGATGGACTCCCGCCCGGCTTCTCTAAGTGCCGAGTCAGAGCACGATTCCGAGAGAGGATCTGATAACGAGGGCTCTGGCCAAGGCTCTGGAAATGAATCAGAAGCGGAGGGATCCAACAATGAGGCCTCAGATCGGGGCTCAGAACATGGGTCAGATGATAGCGACTAGGCTTTATTTCATAAATAAGCTTCATCGCTGGAGGAAACTTTTTAATATATGAAAGCTGTGACAGAAATGCTTCAGAAGTTTAGTCAAACAATTGTGAAATTTTTCCTAAGGGAGTTTTTTTTTTCCTACCCATTTGTATATTACTAAGCCCCAAGAGATATTTCCTGTGCTAAAGTCCAGTATCTGAGTCCCTTGAGCAAGTGAAGAATGACTGTTCCTCATTGCAGCACAGTTCTACCTGTCATATGTGAAAAACGCAGGAAGAATAAACCCAGAGGCTAAATCATTCCTACAGAGGTTTGACTGAAACTGGCAGAGACGTCTCATCATCTTCGTATGTTAAGCAGCACCCTGTGCCGGTTTTTATTGCAGTCTTTCACCAAGTGGTGCAGGCAACTTGGTATTCATGTCTTTGTTCCATCTGAAGTTTAGATTGAGACTGTTTTTATTTTCTGGAGGAAGAACTATCTACTGTATAATCACACCAAAGTACAAGTGAAAGGAAGGTTTTCTCCAGTAGTGTAACACTGCAGCCATGTAGATGAAACCACAGATACGTAATTTGTTAGGTCGACCAAGATGTGGACAAATGCTTTTCTGTTAGTAGAATGCAAAGGCCTACATAGGCCACACAATAAACTTCTCTTACCAACTTTTATGGGACATCGTGTCATTTTTATTTGCTCAGTACATTTGTGTATGCAAATTTGGCATAAATAAACTATGCAAATATTTGGAAGAGCCTGAACTAAGCTGAAGGTTGTTTACTAAAAACTTTATAAATTTTTTTAAAGGTTTTATTTTTACGTAATGTCTCTACCCGACTTGGGGCTTGAACCCACAACCCTGGGTTCGAGAGTCTCCTGCTCTACCGACTGAGCCAGCCAGGTGCCCCAGAACTTTTATAATTTTTGATAGATTTGTAGAGTTCGGGTTTTTTTTTTAAGATGCAAGCAAACTAAGGTACTAATAATATGTATTTGTATTTTCAGTACTTCGGTGATTAACAGTTTGAGTAACATTTTTATGTTATGCTGCACAGTTTGTAGAAAAGCTGTAATTAATTTAGTCAATAACTATTTAATTAGGCATTGAGAATGCAGAGATAAACTGTCTTTCCTGCCAAAAGTCTAATGGAGAAGGTCAGTTCATTGTCCCTATGGTGTGAAAAGGGGATGTTTGCTGGGGCGCCTGGGTGGCTTAGTCGGTTGAGCGTACCGACTTTCGCTTGGGTCATGGTCTCGCAGTTCGTGGGTTCGAGCCCCGCGTCGGGCTCTGTGCTGACAGCCAGCTCAGAGCCTGGAGCCTGTTTCAGAGTCTGTGACTCCCTCTCTCTCTGACCCTCCCCTGCTCACGCTGTCTCTCTCTCTCTCTCCTAGAAATAAATAAAATATTAAAAAAAAAAAAGTTTATGAAAAGGGGATGTTTGCACCGGTTGTGGGTGCAGAATGGGGGATAAAGTCAAGGCAAGGTTTCCTGAAGGACAAGAGACTGCGATGACTCAAGGGACTGGCCACGTGGAGTATTAAGGGAGTGTGGCCTAGGCCGTGGGAGGCGCGTGTGCAGCTCTGGGAATTCCAATGTAGGATAGGCAGTGAATTTCTGCCTTTGAAAGGTGAAGAGCCTGAGATCACAAAGTTCATGCAGCTAGTAAAGGTGAGAATCAAACTAGAATCCAGGTCTTCACTCTGCTTTTTCCAATATGTCACATATAACTAATGAGCCAGTCAATCCCCAAGTGACAAAAATCCATCTAAGTTAAAAAGCATTTCCCAACTGATGACTCGACATCAAGCAGTAACCAAACAAAAGTATGTTGGTAGAAGATCCTTTGGAGAGCAATTTATGGCGGGATTTAACACAATGCTATCCCACTGTTTCAGGTTTGGGCTACAAAGGTGCTTTTTAGTACATGTCCTGATTTGTAATTTTGGGGTGTGTTCCACCTCAATATGGATATTTCTTCCAGGGGTCCCCTCAGATTAGGGCAGTGACATGCCCCCCCTGGCCATGGTGCCCACGCCAGAAGCCACTGTGAGGTTTCTACTGGCAGAACTCCCCTCTGGCCACAGACTGGAGCCTGGAGGTGACCGAAATGACCAAGAAGTGGGGAGTTCCCCCACTGAGGAAGGGGAAGGTCTTCCTGACGAAGGAAACCTTTGCTCTGTGACCGCTGCTGATCCTGGGGTCTGTATGTCAGGATCAGCCTTCCATTTCTTTCCTTTTTTTTTCTTTTTTTGCAAGCATTGACAACATTTTATGACTTTCAGGTATACAACATAATGGTTTGGTATTTGTACGTATTGCAAAATAATCACATTAAGTCCAGTTAACATCCATCACCACACATAGTGACAAAAATGGAAAACGGTATGGAAGTTCCTCAAAAGATGAAAAATGGAGCTATCATATGATCCAGCAATTCTGTTTATCAGGAGAAAATGAAAACACTAACTTGAAAAGGTATTTGTAACTCCGTGTTCACTAGTTCATTTATACTAGCCAAGATAGGGAAACAGATCATTTAAGTGTCCCTGGATGGATGAATGGATAAAGAAAATGTGAGACATTCCATTCCATACACAGAGAGGAATATTATTCAGCTATAAAAAAGAATGAACATTGCCATTAGTGACAACATGGATGGATCTTGAGCGCATTATGCTAGGTGAAATTAGAGGAAAAAAGACAAATACTATACGATCTCACTTATCTGTGGAATCTAAAAACCGAAATGAAGCTCATAGATAAAGAGAACAGATTGGTGGTTGCTGGAGATGAGAAGTTAGTGGGTAATGGGTTAAGGGGGTCAAAAGGTACAGACTTCCAGTTATAAATCATGGGAATGTAATGTACAGCTTGCCAACTCTAGGTAATCATGCTGTGATGCATATTTGAAAGCTGCTAAAACAGTACATCTTTTTTTTTTTTTTAAAGTAGACTCCATGCAGGGTGTGGAGCCCAATGCAAACAAAGCATGAAGCCCAGTGTGGCACTTGAACTCACAACCCTGAGATCAAGACCTGAGCTGAGATCAAGAGTCAGATGCCTGGGGCGCCTGAACTTCGGCTCAGGTCATGATCTCATGGATTCCAAGTTCAAGCCCCACATCAGGCTTGCTGTTGTCAGCACAGAGCTGGCTTTGGATCCTCTGTCCCCCACTTTCTGCGCCTCCCCTTCTTGTGCTCTCTCTCTCTCTCTCAAAAATAAACATTAAAAAAAGAAAAAATCTTTTAAAAAAAAGATGCTTAACCGACTGAGCCATCCAGGCGCCCCTAAGAGAGTACATCTTAAAAGTTATAATCACAAGAAAGAAATGTAACTATGTATAGTGAAACCTATCATTCAACCCTGCCCTAGTGCTTGGTGGTCTCTGAAACTTCTATGATTGTCCAAACAGCCTCTTTTTCATAGCTCCCAGTAGTTGAGGTTATGTCAGGACCTGTCAGTGTCCTAAAGGGGATCATCTCAGACAACACCTAGATCCAGGCTTATTGGAAGCCAGACCCACAGGCAGAATAGGTCCTTTTCACAGGAAGACTGAGTTCTGGGGTCAGTTAGTTACCTGTTGCTGTGCCCTGAGGGTGGTGGTTATTTAATATATGGGAAAGCTGGAGCAAAACGGAGTACAAAGGTTGCTTCCACAGGCCTCCATTCCTTGATTGCAGCTGTGTAGACCCCAGTTAGTGGCCAGGCCCGAGCCCCTCAACCAGCAAATAGGCCTCCTTCTCAGAAAGACTGGGGCTGTATTTCAGTGTGCCCTCTATGCAGTGGCCTGAACATCTCTGATGAGTACTGTCCCATGGGACCCAGGAATGCAAGCCTCCAGTCTCCTCAGAGCCAGGTGATCAAGGGACATCCCCTGGGCTACAGCCGGAAAAACTGGGTCACCATAAAAACCAGGGCATCAGCTGCATATAGAAGTTTCTTTCCGGGAGAAACGCACTGAAGAGCACAGCAGAGGGGATCTCGAAGATGGTGTCTGCCAGGAGGGAGCAGAAAGATGGTGCCCATCGGTTTTTGTCCAGAAAATATCTCAGCAGGCCCCTGCCTCAAGTCCAATGCTTTAAAATTAGCAAATGACCTTCTGTCACATAAAGTTTGAGCACTTTTCAAAGACTGCTTATACGTCAGACCAGAAGCCCGTGAGTTACACGGTAAGTCCACGTGTGAGTTCTTTCAGAGCTGTTTCTCAGTTTGCCACAGCCCTGTGGGTCCTTTGGGCTTGAGCCTGCTTGTTTATCAAAGCCAGCTGTTTTGGGGGCTTGTCTTTTGGGAGTAGGTCTCAAACGTTGTGGTGACTAATATGGGTACAACCTCCTCAGGGGAGAAGCTTTGAGTCCCCTCCCAATTGTAGGTTGCTGCTGAGGGGTGGGCAGTTAAGGGTGCAGTGGTAGGGGGTGGGTGAGTTTGGGGTAAGGGGTTGAGAGGATGAGGGGGTGGGGAGATGGTTGGGTAGGGGGTAAGAAGGTGGGGGGCTTGGGGGGGGGGTTAATGGTAAAGTTGTTTCTTAGCCTTTCCTGCCTGCTTTGATGTGATTTTTTGCCCCTTCATTTGCTGGATGTGAAGGGGTAATTCTGCTAGTTTTGTGGGGGTTTTTCAGAGCAAATTGTTCTAAGGGTAACTGTAGATTCAGTGTGCCCATGGGAAGAGGTGAGTTCAGGATCCTATCTTTTTTTTTTTCTTAGTTTATTGTCAAGTTGGTTTCCATATAATACCCAGTGCTCATCCCCACAAGTGCCCTCCTCCATGCCCATCACCCCCCCTTCCCCTTTCCCCCACACCCATCAGTCCTCAGTTTGTTCTCAGCATTCAAGAGTCTCTCATGGTTTGCCTCCCTCCCTCTCCCCAACTATTTTCCCCCTTCTCCTCCCCCATGGTTCTCTGTTAAGTTTCTCCTGTTCCACTTACAAATGCAAACATATGGTATCTGTCCTTCTCTGCCTGACTTATTTCACTGAGCGTTAACACCCTTGATATCCATCCATGTTGCTACAAATGACCAGATTTCATTCTTTCCATTACCATGTAGTATTCCATTGTATAGATAAACCACATCTTCTTGGTCCATTTTTCAGTTGATGGACCCTTAGGCTCTTTCCATGTTTTGGCTATTGTGGAGAGTGCTGCTATGAACATTGGGGTACATGTGCCCCTATGCATCAGTACTACTGTGTCCCTTGGGCAAATTCCTAGCAGTGCTATTGCTGGGTCATGGGGGAGTTCTACTTGTTAATTTTTTGAGGAATCTCCACACTGTTTTCCAGAGGGGCTGCACGAGTTTACATTCCCACCAACAGTGCAGGAGGGTGCCCGTTTCTCCACATCCTCGCCAGCATCTAGAGCCTCCTGATTTGCTCATTTTAGCCACTCTGACTGGCGTGAGGTGGTATCTCAGTGTGGTTTTGATTTGTATTTCCCTGATGAGGAGCGATGCTGAGCATCGTTTCATGTGTCTGTTGGCCATCTGGATGTCGTCTTTGGAGAAGTGTCTGTTCATATCTTCTGCCCATTTCTTCACTGGGTTGTTTGTTTTTTGGGTGTGAAGTTTGGTGAGTTCCTTATAGATTCTGGATATTAACCCTTTATCCGATATCTCATTTGCAACTATCTTTTCCCATTCCGTTGGTTGCCTGTTAGTTTTCTGGGTTGTTTCCTTGGCTGTGCAGAAGCTTTTAATCTTGATGAGGTCCCAATCGTTTATTTTTGCTCTTCATTCCCTTGCTTTGGGGATGTGTCAAGTAAGAGGTTGCTGCGGTGGAGGTCAAGGAGGTTGTTTCCTGCTTTCTCCTCTAGGGTGTTGATGGTTTCCTGTCTCATGTTCAGGTCCTTTATCCATTTTGAGTTTATTTTTGTGCATGGTGTGAGAAAATGATCTAGTTTCATTCTTCTGCATGTTGCTGTCCAGCTCTCCCATGGCTTCAGCCAATTTAAATCACTTTATAGAACTATGAAGCTTCCTAGTACTTGACCCATAGCAGCAGCTATACACTTCATTTCCACAAAAGCTTCAGGGAACAATTTGACTTTGTCAGAATTAAAATCTTTGAGAGATACCAAAAAGAAGATGAAAAGACAATTAATAAGGCAGAAAATATTTATAATATACATATCTGACAAAGGACTGGTACTCAGAGTATATGAAGAACTCCTACAAGTTAATAATAACACAACCCAATAAAAAATGTGCAATAGATTTGAAAAGACATTTTGCATAGTAAGATACAATTGACAAAAAAGCACACAGAAATATGTGCAACATCTCCAGTCATCAAGGAAATGCAAATTGTAATTATAATGAATTATCACCTAATGCCCTTTAGAATGGCTATAAATGAAAGACTGATAGCACTATGTGTTAGCAAGGACATGAAACAACTGGAACTTTCATAAACTGCTGGAGGAAATGTAAAATGATATATCCAATATGGAAAAATTTTAGCACTTTAGAAAGTTATACCTGCTGGGTGACCAGCTATTCCATTTGTAGTTATTTATTTACTCAAGGCCAATCGTCTATTTTCACACAAAGAATGTTTGTAGCATCTGTATTCATAATTTTTTAAAAAATTGGAAACAACCCAAATATCAATCAGCTGATGAATGATATATATACAATGGAATATCACTAATAAAAAGGAATGAGCCCTGATACACAAAAACAAATAAATCTTAGAGACATTATGCTGAGCAGAAAGAATCCAGAAATGAAACACTGTTATACTATATGATTCTAGTTATATCAAACTCTAAGACCCCCCTGCATCCAGGGAGGATTGCTTGCAAAGGGGAAGGAGAGAAATTTGGGGGATGTTGGAAATCCTCTAGATTTTGGTTGTGGTGGTGTTCACAAGGGTACACATTTGTCAAAACTCATCAAATAATACACTTCAATGGATGCTGTTTATTATATGTAAATTATACCTCAAAAAAGTTGATAAAACCAAAAAAAAAAGATTAAAAAAGAGGAAGGTTTAAGGCAGGGTCAAGTAGAAGAAATCTGCAGAAGAGTCATGATTTGAACATCAAATGGATACAGCAAGGGACATGAATTTGCGAAGACTGGGATATGTTGCCAAATCATCCAGTTATGAGCCCTTATTCTTTGAAGTGGTACGGAAAGGGGAAAAGTCGGAGGGTTTTTTTTTCATGTTATTTAATTCATTTTTATCACTTATGTGTTCTTCTGTCTTAGTCTGGTAATTATACAAACTCAAAGAAATAATTCCTCCAAAATCTATGTTCTTGTGGGAGAGACAGGATATTTTAGAACTTTTAGGTTCGTGTATTACCTCTTCGGTAACACAATTACTAATCATTTGGGGAAAAAAATGCTTCTTTCTCCTTCTGCTTTTACATTTTCAAAAATGTATTTCTCACAGATGTTAGTCATGCCTGTGAACTATCTCATTTCATCAATTCCATTTATTATCTTCCCTTGTTAGCAAATCTTGGTTTTTAGCAACTCTTGGAGAATTTTGTCAATTTCATTCTATTAAAAGAAAAAGCCTCTAAAGAAATTTGCTTTGGTTGTAATTAACCAATTCCATAAACATGTGATAGGGGGAATCTTTCAAAAGTGAGGAACCAGTGTGAAAGATTTTGATGTCTAAGAGATTTTTGTGAGTAGAAAAATGCAATCGCTTGGTTTTGAAATTAATACTCGTTTTATTAAAGTGACCGATTTAAAAACCCAGTTTGCATTCAGTTTTAAGGCCATTAAAAATCTAATAATTTTATCTGTAAACTCTATTAAAATAACAATTGTCTTTATCTTTTCTTAATTAATGTTTCATTAACTCACATTTAACTGACTATACCTCTTTAAACAGTTAGACTCATAACTTAATGAATAACAATCTCATATATTTTAAAGTTTTAAATATGTTTTGCTCTGGGGCACCTGGGTGGCTTAGTCGGTTAAGCGTCCGACTTTCGCTTAGGTCATGATCTCGCGGTTCGTGGGTTCAGGCCCCGCGTCGGGCTCTGTGCTGACTGCCAGCTCAGAGCCTGGAGCCTGTTTCAGTCTGTGACTCCCTCTCTCTCTGACCCTCCCCTGCTCATGCTGTCTCTCTCTGTCCTAGAAATAAATAAAAATATAAAAAAAATAATAATAATACTAAGCAGAATATGCTCAAGTTATTAACTTTTATAAAGCAAATAAATTAAATTTGGAGGGGGGAATCTCAAGTTCTCTTAAGTATGATAATTATATTTTTGAACTTAGTCAAATTATCTTAAACTTTAAAACTTAATAATCACAAGTTTAAAATCAGTTGACTCAATTTAAATTGAAAGCCCAAGTCACCTCAGATTCTCTAATTTATCAAAATCTCTTTAATATTTCAAATGTAACAAGTACGTAATATTATCCCAATGATTCAAAATTCACTCACACACATTAAAGTTTTAACACTGTCTGAGTAATTTACTTTATCTCCCTATTTCAATTCTAAGCTTTTCTAGAGATTACTTAATTCACCAAATTTTTGAGACTGATACTTAGGACCTAAGACATATGTTTTCAGGTAATTTTTATCAATGTCTCAGGTGGATTCTCTCAGTCCTTTTAGAGTTATTGTAATAAGGGAGTTCAAGCCTGAGCCCTCCAGATGGGGTTGATTTTTTCCAGGGTCAAATTAAAATCTCTATTTTATTATCTGATTTCAGAAGACCAAATTTCTGAAAACTCTTGCTATCCACTTCATTAAACTCTTCATGGGTCATTGAATTCTGTACTTTCTTCAAATTTTTCCTGGGTAAAGGGCACTTGGATAACTCAGTCAGTTTGGCGTCCAACTTCAGCTTAGGTCATTATCTCAGGGTTTGTGGTTTTGAGCCACATGTCAGACTCTGTGCAGACAGCTCAGAGCCTGGAGCCTGTTTCAGATTCCGTGTCTACCTCCCTCTCTGCCCTTCCCTACTCATGCTCATTGTTTCCCTCAAAAATAAACATTAAAAAAAATTATTCCTGGGTTCTGCTCATGTTTTATATCTTCATCAGGCTCTGACGTAACACACTAAAATTAATCAAATGACAACTGGACAATGAGTTAGTTATACAATTATGTGTACATTTTATATGTAAATATGAAAATGTTCATATAAATATGTATACTTAATGAATACATATAAACCTGAGTTATCAACAATTTTCCTACTCACATAACCTCATCCAGACTCAAGTAACTACTCTGTATACTCAATTATTGTGAAAAGATCACATATTCTTCACTATTACTATATATATTTTAAAGTCTAATAGCCTCATGATGTACTTCTTTGAAACTCTCTTCTGCTAATTAGAAACTCAGTGTTACAAATGTTAAATTTCCTACTTAAGCTTTTGTAGCTTTCTGTGCTTCTAACAGTAGCCTTTGTGCTGTATTGTAATTGTTTTCTTTTCGTTTTAATATAGTTGACACACAATGTTACATTATTTTCAGAAGTATAACGTAGCAATTCAACTTCTCTCTACCTTATGCTATGCTCACAAGTGTAACTACCATCTATTACCCTATAGCCCTATAACAATCTCATTGACTCTATTCCTTATGCTGTGCCATTTATTTCTGTGACTGATTCATTCCATAACTGAAAGCCTGTATCTCCCACTCACCTTTATCAATTTTACCCCTCCCCCGACTCCCTTCTCTCTGGCAGCCATCAGTTTGTTCTCTGTATTCATAGGTCTGATTCTACTTTTTGTTTGTTTATTCATTTGCTTTGTTTTTAGATTTCATATATAAGCAAATCATAGTATGTGTCTTTGTCTGTCTGACTTATTTCACTTAGCATAAGTAAGAAATAAGTATGAAAATAAGTATGAAAGAACATACTCTCTAGGTCTACCCCTTTTGATGTAAATGGCAAAATCTCATCCTTTTCTTTGGCTTCATAATATTCCATCATGAATATTATCACATCTTCTTTATCCATCCATCTATT
>JAESUZ010003768.1:0-40079 GCA_017311185.1 Proteles cristata cristata | reverse complement strand
GGCTAAAATGAGCAAATCAGAGAACTCTAGATGCTGGCGAGGATGTGGAGAAACGGGCACCCTCCTACACTGTTGGTGGGAATGTCAACGGGTACAGCCCCTCTGGAAAACAGTGTGGAGGTTCCTCAGGAAACTAACAATAGAACTCCCCATGACCCAGCAATAGCACTGCTAGGAATTTACCCAAGGGATACAGAAATGCTGAGGCATAGGAGCACATGTACCCCAATGTTCATAGCAGCACCCTCCACAATAGCTAAAACATGGAAAGAGCCTAAGTGTCCATCAACAGATGAATGGATCAAGAAGATGTGGTTTATCTATACCATGGAATACTACATGGCAATGAGAAACAATGAAATCTGGCCATGTGTAGCAACACGGATGGACCTTGAGGGTGTTATGCTGAGCGAAATAATCAGGCAGAGAAAGACAAATATCATATGTGTGCATGTATAGGAGGATTAGGAGGAACTTAACAGAGGACCAAGGGGGAGAAGAAGGGCAGAAATGGTGGGGGAAAGGGGGAGAGGCAAACCATGAGAGACTCTTGAATGCTGACAAAAACTGAGGACTAGTGGATGTGGGGGGGAGGAGGGGTGGGCATGGAGGAGGGCACTTGTGGGGATGAGCACTGGGTGTTGTGTGGAAACTAATTTGACAATAAACTATTTGTAAAAAAAAAAAAAAAAAAAAAAAAAAAAAAAAAAAAAAAAAAAATAAATGTAAAACAGGACAAAATGAAATCAGGTTTTGTTTAGGCCTGTTTATATAATATTTATTGTTAAGTCCTGAGTTTTCTCACACAATTAATTTAAAGACAATGAAGCAGCACATGTTATAGTTAAGCAGGACCAAGTAAAAAATGTGTATGTACTATGAATCTTAAGTTATGTTAAACCAACTTTCTAAAACCAACTATAATTATATATTTAAGCCATTTTTAAATAACATTTTGAGGGAAATAATTCTTTTTCAAATATTATATTTCAAAATAATTATTTTGAGGGAAACAATACATGCACACACTTGCAGGGGAGGGGCAGAGACAGAGGGAGAGAAAGAATCCCAAGCCAACTTCACGCTGTCAGCGCAGAGCCCAATGCGGGGCTGAATCTCATGACCCTGAGATCATGACCTGAGCCGAAACCAAGAGCTGGATGCTTAACCAACTAAGCCACCGAGGCACTCCACCATTTTTAACGAAAATTTACTTAAAAGTACCTATTTAACATTAGGTTAAAATGACTAAATGATACATAATGCTTTGAAATGTTTTCTATGCTAATTTCCTGGCCTGGGGTTTCCCAACAGGCATTCAATACTGAACCCCAACTCTTAGGAGATAAAGGCCTGTGGATGCACTCTGCGGGGAGTCTCCCCCATCAGTGGGCAAGGGGTGTGTGTACACGTGTGCGTGTGCATGACTGTGCACGTGTGTGAATACGTGTGTGCGTGTGTATACAGGAGTACATGCGTTTTAAACCAGAAGGCCCTTCTGCTGATGGATCTCAGCGGGGCCTCAGTTCCAACGCCTAGGCTCCATCGCCTACGATCTTCTGTCGCCTGGTGAGCACCTCGCTGCCCCAACCGACGCGGCCAGGGGTCACTCCCTCCCTCCCTCTTCCAGTTCTGTGCTGCCTGGTCAGTGTTGGTCTCTGGAGATTTTCCTACTTCCCTGAAACTTGTCTATGCATTTGAAACATAGGGATTTGGTTACACAGTTAAATTTTTGACTTGGTTTTTTTTTTTTAACAATGAGATGAGCTATTTAATTGCCTTTAAACTAACTGTGTAAGAAAATTCATGAGTTGACATCAAACATCATATAATCGGACCCAAACAAAGCCTTATGGATAACATATATAGACTAAAATTCCTCTATGCATTACAACTTACAGCATTTTTTAAACTCTAACATCTCAAACTTTTGAAAAACTGATTTATTTTTTATAACCCTCATGTTTTATTTCTACATATTGAAGTACGAGAAGATTTGAGGCAGTTATTTGCAAATGTTTCTCAATAAATAACATGCCAGGCCTCGGCTATCTATTTTTGATACGTAAAAAGCCAAATTAGATATAGTTGTTACTCAGCGTTCTCAGTTAGTATTGATTTGAAGTTCCAGGGCCATCTGGATGTGCAGAGAGGAACTGTTACCGGGCCAAACCCTTTCGCCAGGGCCAGCTAAGAGCTCACCGGGCGGGAGGGCAGGTCTGCAGGCCGTCACCTGTGTCACTGTTAGCTGGGCGCCCTGCACCACGCTGCTTTGAACCCTCAGCGCCCTTCCGTTCATGGTGTTTAGATAATCATTTATTATGGCACCAAGTAACACAGGACGAAGACTTTGTAAAACAGAAGACACACAATGCTCAAAGCCACTGCTGTGGCCCGTGGGTTCACCTGAGTGGTCCATCAAGCACCAGAACCACGAGCACGCTCCCCTGCCCTCTGCTGACACCTGGCAAACTCACTGAAACACATTCACGAGTTCTCAGGATATTTGCTTTTAAAGGAAAAAATATACATTTACAGATTTTTTTTTTAATGGAAATAGTATGAGGCATCTTTACAGAACCGCACTGCAGGAATGCTCTCATCTCCAGAAGGCTGAGAACTAGTTGATGAGTCAATCCTCACACGGGGAAAAACACTCTGGAGTCTAGTTCCAGCTCTGCCACGGTGTCCTGGAAGTTTCCCAAGAAAACTTGGGCTTCAAGACACCATCTATAAAATATGCACAATGAAATTTGCCTTGGTTACTTCTCAGATTTTTAACAGATCAAATGAAGCAAAATATGTGCAAGCAGTTTAAGAACAATGAAACCCTAAACAGACAGGAACCTTCGACGATGCCTGGCTGCGGGGAGGAAAGGGCAGCGCCGACTCTCGGTGAGGGTCAGCACAGGCGTGTGCCCGCTCACCAGCATCACCGCTGTTCTCCAAGTCTCCTTCCTCGTGTCGGCCGTTCCCGTCACAGGCACACACTGGCAGCCGCCGTCCTGACGTCGAGGCCCCGCACCCGGAGGTGTGCCAGCCCTGCCCTGCCAGGCCGAGGGAGAAGACGGACGCGGGGGGAGGAGCGCTGGGGGAGGAGCTCCGCGGGCAGGAGAGCGCTCCACGGAGGAACACGGGGCCCTGGCAGGCGTGGCCGGGCAGGAAGCTGCTCACACGTCACACCCGGGCAGGTGGGCAGCATCCCGCCAGGCCGGCCGCAGCAAGGGGCCTGGCACCGCCATCTCCGCGGCGGGCACCCAGGGCGGCTGCGGAGCTCATCCCTACAGCCCGCTGGAGGGCCGGGACACATGCTTGTGTACACCAAGCACGGCGTGGTAAGGATTCTGTAAAGACTCACTTCATTTGCCAAGAGCCTCGTTATAACTGAACCTGGAGGTGCTGGACCCAAAGCCTGAGCTGTACCAAGATAAAGCAAACTCCCATGTCTTCCTGTTGAGGTTCTAAAATGGTTCTAAAAACAACGCACCCTGGAAGAGAACCATGCAGGAACCCGGGATCACCCCCCTCCAGAAATGGGAGCACTGATGCATTGTTAGACCCTTTCTCTGGGAAATCGATGGGACCTAAGCCCTACTCGGCTTTTACGCTTCATTTTCCCTGTGCAAAAGCTCCGTCTGCAGCAGGCTAAGTATACATAGCTGGTATTCCTCTTATTTACCATGAAAAGACACATCTGCAGACAATCACAATAGGATTATAACCCCTACTACTGGGGAAGGAAGCAAGTCACCCCAAAGGAGGCTCATGAAAAGACTCAACGGCCACCGGGAGGGAGCACCTAAGGACAGATGCCGCCTGTGAGAACAGGGCTTCCTGGCAGAACACGTGGGGACAGGAGGCCAGAAAAGCACCTGGGGGTGCGCCTGGGTGGCTCAGACGGTTACGCATCCGACCTCGGCTCAGGTCATGATCTCACAGTTTGTGGGTTCGAGCCCCGCGTCGGGCTCTGTGCTGACAGCTCAGAGCCTGGAGCTGCTTCGGACTCTCTGTCTCCTTCTCTCTCTGCCCCTCCCCTGCTCACGCTGCACCGCTCTCTCTCTCTCTCTCTCTCAAGAATAAACATTTTAAAATTTTGTTTTTTAATTAAAAAAAGAAAGCACCTGAGAAGTGAGCTGCCCAGTACTGTTAAGGAAACAATGGCTGGAAGGCGGCGTGTGCGGGCTGCTTTGTACAGGAAGAAAACTAGAAGCAGAAGAACGGGGCAGCGGGTAAGGACGCCGCGTAAGAAGTGACGAGGCCTGAACTAAGGTGCTGGCAAAGGCGAGGAGGGGCGCTCCGAACAGCAAGTTACCTCCTTACAGCTCTTCTACAAAATTAAAGCAGAAGTATAATCTAACTCTGGGCATTTTCGAAGGAAATGAGATCATCAAGACAACAGACAAATTTTTCAGATAACTCAAAAAAGTTTAAAAATTTTTAAATCCTTCACAATTCTGCTTTAAAAATCCACTGCTTATAATAAAAATTAATACTCATTAGTTCATGGGGAAGAGAAGCGTTAAGTATCAAGTAATCCCGACCTAATTATGAAAGTGTACCAATATCTGAATCTAGCATTCTAAACAACTTCAGATTTCTTCTTCGTGTTCTAAAAAGGATAACAGGAAATGTTCTCTATAAAACTGGTCATTTCAGGACACTTAAGTCTAACTTTTTCTTGTGTTGATATAGCCTTATTTTTTCAGTTTTTGCCCACTAATCTTTCTCTTAATCACTGAGGAGACATACATTTATATATATACTTCTAACAATTCACCACTTTAAAATTCAATCATTGTTCTAGAACAGTAAGAACTCGTCTTTCTAGCTGAGAACTTATTTGCTTGCCAGAAAATGTACAAACCAATAAATTTTTTAAGTAGTGTAACTGTTAATGACTTCAGCTTTACACAAAAGTAGATATATCACAACCTAAAATATTCCCCAATGTCAAGGCTATCACACAATCCTACTCTACTGCCTGTGATTTATCTGAATACACAACTTTTACTTCTTGTGCAAATGGTCCAAATAAATGGACTGGTAAAGTAATATGCCAAGTTTCAGCTATATATTGGCAAACATTTCATAGGTTAACACTGCCAAATATTTCAAGGTTATCATTGGGCCATGCTGAATAAATGATTTTATAGACAAACAAATATAAGCAGAAATGCCAAACAGAAATTTTAATAGTCCAAACGCCAGTCATCCTCTGGAGCTGTGGGTCTGGGCCCTCGTGCTGCAGCCATGTAACAGCTGCCTAGTCAGTGGGAAATCAGACTTTCATTTTCCTTTCTTTTTCTTTTTTTTTTTTTTCTTTTTAAATTTTTTTAAAATGTTTTATTCATTTCTAGGAGAGAGAGACAGCGTGAGCAGGGGAGGGTCAGAGAGAGAGGGAGTCACAGACTCTGAAACAGCCTCCAGGCTCTGAGCTGGCAGTCAGCACAGAGCCCGACGCGGGGCTCGAACCTACGAACCGCGAGATCATGACCCAAGCGAAAGTTGGACGTTTAACCGACTAAGCCACCCAGGCGCCCCATCCTTTCAAATAAAGTTTATTACAACCAAGGGAAGACTGTTTTCAAGTCCCCCCAAAAGAAATTTGGAAAAGAGACTCTAATTGACAATGATTATTTCCATAACATTGTTTCATGAATATTGAAGTAGTAGGCCCATTCAATTAAAAGTATGATTACTTTGGGGGACCTGGTTGAAGTCAAATGGACTCTTGACTTCAACTCAGGTCATGATCCCAGGATCATGGGATCGAGCTCCACATCAGGCTCTGTGCTGAGTGTGGAGCCTGCCTGGGATTCTCTTTAGCTCTCTCTCTCTCTCTCCCTCTCTCTTTGCCCCTCTCCCACTTGCACGCACTTGTTCTCTCTCTCTTTGTCTAAAATAAAAAAATCCAAAAAAAAGTATAATTACTTTAAAATATGAACCTGATTATTTATTTTCTCCATACCAAAATGCTCCTCATTTAATGAAGAAGGAATTAGCTAATAATGTAATCATCACCTAAGACATTATGCGGCACCAGCTAATAACTGAATCATCGCATAAAGTTTGAGGTTGAGTTACCTAGTAAACATTAAGCTATTTTTTTTTACAACTTGTACTTTTATAAGATAAAGCAACTTCTATTTCAAAAAGTAAATAAAGTCACGTCAGCACCACCATAATTTCCTATATGTAACTTCACTATCGTGTATAAAATAGAATCCTACACAAATCTTCCTGAAGTTTCACATCAACTTGCACGTACATTGAAGCCCCTGGTGATCATGTCTGCCCCTCCTGCATCCCAAGTACTTCTCAAAGGTCCCAGCTAAGGCTAACAAGCCTCCCGGCAAGCCCACAATGGGGTTAAGTACTGCCCGTCCATTTTACAGATGCAGACACCAAGGCACATGCCCCAAGTCCCAGGTCAGTAAGAGGAAGAGTCCGGATTTAAGGCAGGTCTTCTAAATGCCAAAGCTCACAACCTGTCCCCTGTACCATGATGCGGACAGACATAGCCTTGAAGTAGAAATCTCTCATGTTTTGGTAAATGGAAGCAAAAATGCTGTGCGACAGTCCACGTGTCATACCATCACAAAGCATATGGAAACTGAGTGATACCTCTTAAAAACACGGCTGCTATTTAACGACACCAGGTATCGTTACTGAAATTATCTTGTTCCCTCCAATATGCAATGGTACTAAGAAGAGTGACAAAATTAAGATCATTTCATGAACTAAATGACTTTTAATTCAAAATCTTTACAAACTCAAAAAACTTTTAAATGAAATAAGTATATTCTTTTCCTCAAAATAATACTTTTTTTATGCATCTCTCTGTCATCGCATAACCCACGCCTTGTACAGTAATTAACAATTCAAAACGAGCCCCGCGGATAACAACACTACCAGAATCGAAGGTTTTAAAAATAATCATTCCTATCCACGTTGTTTCTATGGAAAAAAAAATCGGCGTTCCCAAATTTTGGGGGAAGGTAGAGGAATTCTATTAAAAAATTACTGAATGATTTTTTTTCTTGAAGGTGTTGGGAAAATCGAATTAACACATAACAATAGTTAGTGAGATATGACTCCATCTTCTGTAATAAACACGAAGATCAAAACGCACCCAAGGTAAATTTCCTTGCAAGGGTTCCCAGCAGGAGTCTTCCTTTCGGATGTGATTTCCTCTCACCCACAAAAACCAGGCCAAATATGCGCATGTGCCGCTAACACTAAGCAGCACTTCCTTATTCACTCATGTCCAACAATTTATGGATGATCAGTGGCAAATGCGAGCAAAAATAATGAAAGAACGCAATGAAAGCTCTCTGAGACCGTGCTGGACTTCCTACTCATTTCTGGGTCTCTTTAAGATGGAGGCCTGAGACAAATTAGCCACTGGGGGGAAAAAGTCATCTGGTCATAAAATACAGTACAAGGTCACTTTTATGTAAGTTTGCCAAAAGGGACATAAACCAGGACAATTTCACACTGTGACACAGGACAGAAACATATGAGAGCGGTCCCGGCCCCTCCCGCACGGTGCTGTCACAGCGCGTAGCTTTATAGGCCTTCCCAGCACCGGCCCCGGCCCTTCGCTGCCACCTGGTCAGTCTAATTAGCTACGAAAGGAAGTTACCTCAAATTTTGTACTTTTTGCTTTTATTATCAAGCACTCTGTTTGAAGTTACAGGGGTTAACCTCTTAATGCTACAGACCGCGTGCCATGCTCTGGACATTTGTGGGGGTGTCTGGGTAGCCTGGGTAATTGGTCAGGATGTTGCTGTCGTTTATGTTAAATTTTATGCCAAGACTTCAAATCAAAGATAGGCATTAAGGTGAGGGACAATATAAAGCTACTCCCAGAAACATCTCGGGTTTGTGAGTTGATTGATCACTGATGATATTTTTTCACTGTCATTAACTTGTTGAGTTTTCTTCTTCCTAACATCTGAACTGAAAGTAAGACGTTAATACGCAACGTGAAACAAATATATTCCTAGCTCCTACTTAATCGCTGGCTCACCAGCGTCCAGGGCCCACCTTGCGGTCGGCACACTTCTTCTGACACCATCCCAGATAATGTAGGGGTGTCTCTGAGGCCGCGTGCGTGGCAAGAGACAAGTATATGGCTGATCCGAGGTGTGGGAGGCACGGCCACGTTGGGCCCCGACGCCTTGCACTCTGTACACGACCGCGGGACCGAGATAAACTCCGTGGAGAAAGATGCCCGGCACGAGACACAGCGCCCGGCACAGGCCACCTCGTCAGAGCTGAAACAACACTGAGGTGCAAGCCTGGGAGGGCAGCACCCACGATCACATCAGCAGCACGTACAGGTGACCCCGAAATCACACAAACCCGATCAACATTTAAGTGCTAACCACGTAAGTCAGAGTTCCAAGATAAAAGTTACCTTCTTAACAAGAAAAAGAAAGAAAGAAAGAAAGAAAGAAAGAAAGAAAGAAAGAAAGAAAGAAAGAAAGAAAGAAGGAAAGAAAGAAAGAAAGAAAGAAAAGAAAAGAAATCACTTCATTAAAACCATTTACATCCTCCTACCCTTTGAGAATATAAAGAATGGGAATCGTGAGGAGATGGTCCTAATAAAATAGAAACATGCACCACGCTAAGGAGGGAGAAGAAAGGCTTCTTAAGCCCCTTAAAAGGACATGGTCAACCCCCCAGGCCTAAAATGTCCTGTTTGAATTAACATAGTGGTTTAATTAAAAACTAAGTAGAGAATTCTGCTTAATTTGATTTTCAATTCAGGCTCTGCATCCGCCCGTGGCCAGTGGCCAATTTCCGCGTCTCGGCACGAGATGCGAGGGGCGGTTTTAAAATCGATTGCCCAGGGGAATCCGTGGGAGTACGGTGGGGCCACATGCCGTTCAGGGACTCCACCAGACTTAGACATAGTAAAACGGCACCAGGGGGGTGGCCAGAGGAATAAAACAGAAATTTACCTTAACCATATTTCCAGTCCGTCATTACTCAGATCTCTGTGCTGCCTCTACCAATTAGAAGTACTTCTAAGCCCTGTCCGATACCCCTTCCGAACTCCAAGTGTCCGGGTGACCAATGAGCGCAGAGCTTTAGAGGACACGCACACACGGGCGCACGCTTGCCAGCCAGCCGTGTCAGACATGCTGATGACAGTCGGGGATGCGTTCGCTTCAGTGAGGAGGCAGTTAAAGTCCGGGACACAGTCCACAGCGCCGTGTAAAAACCGACGGATCGCCACAAACGTCGTGCAGAACGAGCACTAGTAAACTCCTGTGATCTCAGATCACAGAAAGGCGGAACAAGGAAGGGTTTAAACACATTTAAGACTGAACTATGCAATGCTAACAACCCTTGCAACTTTCACGCAATCGGTTTTTTTAATAAGTTTATTTACTTATTTTGAGGGGGGAGCGGCAGAGAGGGAGGGAGAAAGAAAATACAAACCACGCTCTGCACTGTCAACTCGGAGTCCCACCTGAGGCTCAATCTCATGAACCGCGACATCATGGCCTGGGTCGAAATCAAGAAGTAGACACCCAACTGACTGAGCCGCCCAGGTGCCCCACATGTAACTGATTTTATTTTATTTATTTATTTATTTATTTATTTATTTTTTACAAATAGTTTATTGTCAAGCTATTTCCATATAACACCCAGTGCTCATCCTCACAAGTGTAACGATTTTAAACTGAAAATTATGAGTATATAAAATATCACAATTACCTTAATTACCTTAATTTTAAAGCCTTCTAAACAATTCTAATAGAGTCTAGAATGCACCTCATCTTTAAGCAGGTTTGATTTTCTTGCGTCCATGCCATTTCAAAATGGGAAAAATACTTTGTAGCTTTAAAACTGCCCAGAGTTGGGGCACCTGGGTGGCTTAGTCGGTTAAGCGTCCGACTTTCACTCAGGTCATGATCTCGCGGTTCGAGGGTTCGAGCCCCGCGTCAGGCTTCGTGCTGACTGCCAGCTCAGAGCCTGGAGCCTGTTTCAGAGTCTGTGACTCCCTCTCTCTCTGACCCTCCCCTGCTCACGCTGTCTCTCTCTCTCTCTCTCTCCTAGAAATAAATAAAAAAGTATTTAAAAAAAAAAAAACTGCCCAGGGTTATATGTAAATAATTAGGAGCTGACTGTACTGTATTTCATTGCATTTCGACAACCCCATAGACCATTAATTAGTGAAATGCAGTAAGCTCTAGAATAATGGCAATAATAACTAACGTATCCTGGGCTATGTGTTTTACTTGAATGATCTCCTCTCATTTAACCCCTTAGATAATGCAGTCAGGTAATGATCATTACTATACCCGTTTTACACAAAGAAACCCTGAGGCCCAGATGAAAAAAGCAGCTGAGACCATGAGACTCCGAGGGCGCATCTGCTCACCTGGGTGCCCCTGCCTGCAGTCTCTCTCGCACAGGCCCCTTCTGCTCAGCACAGAGAACAGAATTACCCTGCCCCCTCCCTCCTCTAGCAGCTTTAAAGACCCCGTTCTTAATTTGGTTCCTACAACTCCCACTCATGGTCCAAGCACCCAAGTCAGACGAATGGCACCCAACCGTCTGCCTCCTCGGCCTCCTTCCCAGCCTCTGCTGAGAGCGCTGGCCGTGTCGACCGCAGCCCATGCGCACCCAGCATGTCAGTCCCCTCTGAGGTCACATGTGGGGCTGCAGGTCTTGAGGGGTCCTGAGGAGACTGACAGAGTCAAAGACGTGCTCAGAGAAGAATATCCTTGTGAGCGTGCAGGAGGCGCGGAAACCCTCGGGGGGAAGGGCGCCGCCAGCAGCAGGCGGGCGCGGCCACTCACCTGCCCACACCCTCCCTCCCCTGCCCTCAGCTTGCGACGGAACAAGGAAACAGTGACGTGTCTCTGGGGCGTGAGTCCGCTTTCCTTAACTCTAGACACAGCTGGCAATTCTGCCAAGCGTCTCTCCGCGTCGTTAGTTCACAACAAGGGAGGAAAATGACCCGGAGACCAGGGGCTTGTCCACGTTACACGCGGTTTTGTACACGACGCTACGCGGGGGGTGACCGGAGCTGTACGGGACACACGCCGGCAACACCAAACACAAGCTCCCCGGCTTCCTGCACGGGCGAGGCCACGCGCGAGACGAGACGGAGCGGGGGAGACAACTGCGTACGTAAAGCACAGAGCCACAGGGCACTGTCGGAGGCAGGTGCGCAAGCACTGTGCCAGCAGCGCCAGGGGTGTGACGACTCGGTGTGGTGACCTCCCCGCAGAACACGGCACTTCACACCGCGAGGTGCGCGCGCTCCTTCTCTGAGTGACGTATGTTGAAACTCTGACATGTGTATTCGTCTCTGCACTGAAACAGAAGAGTAGACGCAAAAGTCTTTTTCAAAATTCCTCTGCCAACCCCCTGTCACCTGCAGCACAAAATCCAAAGTACCTGGCAGAGGAAGCAAGTCCTTCCAGAATGTGACCCCCACAAGCTCCCACGCACCCTGGCTTCCCCCCAAGTCTCCATCCTACAGCCAAGTGTCCGCATGCCTCAATTCAGCCGCAGTGCGTGCCTCCGCCCCAGCCTGGACCAGCGCGTCCCAGCAAAGCCCGCTCACCCTTCGGGACTTGGCTCAAGGGCAGGCGGACCCCTCCCGCGAAGCCCTCCCCGGTCCCCGAGGGGAATCAAGGCCTGCACCCCCGGGGCGCCTCCCCCAGCAGCTGGCTGTGCGAGGTTCCTCCTGCTGCATCCATTTGTTCGCACCTTCTCTGTCTCCCTCTGTCTACCTCTTGAAGGCAGGAGCCCTGTCTTTTCCGTTCAGTTCCCAGCAAGGTCCTGTACTAGCAGAGTGATTACTGCTTAGTAGGTGCTGAGTAAAATCTGCTGAATGAATGAATAGCCATCAAAAGCTCGGGCTCTAAAATGACACGGAAATTACCTTCTCCAGTGTCTCCAATGATTTCCCCTCTTCTTGAGGCCCATGCCCGCCAGCCCTCTTTGGCGTGCGACTTCACGTTCCGTTCTGATCTCCGTGCCGTTACTAAACATGCGATCGACTGTGAGTTTTCGGCTTCAAACTACTAGTATTTGGAATAACCAGAGGACGGAAAGGTCCATCCACTGAAACAACACTTCCCCACCTCTCCCGAACTCCGCCCTGGCACCCTTCCACACACAAATCTGCAGAGTGCTGTACCTAAGGTTTAAAATCAGAAGACTTGTCAAAATGTGAGGCTAAATAATTCCATTCTTACGAGCTTACAAAAAGTTCTGTGAAATCAAAAGGAATAAAGTTCACAGTTTACAGCTTTGCTTGCCAAATTCAACTGGCATTACAGTATTGTTCAACAAGATACGCAGGCATCCTTTCACTTCATGTATCATAATACAAACCCAACTAAGCATTAAAAAAGGTGTAATACATCTATAAATCAACTGTAATACAAGAACTCACTTTTGCCAAAAAGTACTAACTATGTAAATCTTTCTGTTATTTTCCTAATTTCTATAGCCAAGAACTCCACAAGCTGTAAACAGAAATATGATTCCTTCCATTTTAAAATCTTTCTTTTTTTTTTTTGTTTATTTATTTATTTATTTCTGACAGAGAGAGAGAGACAGCGTGAGCAGGGGAGGGGCAGAGAGAGAGGAAGACACAGAATCCGAAACAGGCTCCAGCCTCTGAGATGTCACCACGGAGCCCGATGTGGGCCTCGAACCCACGAACCGTGAGACCATGACCTGAGCCGAAGCCAGACATTTAGCTGACTGAGCCCCCCAGGCGCCCCTATTTTGTTATTTTCAAAGACTGCCGAAGTCATCAGCACGGACACGGTCTGGAGCGCCGGGTAAGGGCAGCCTCCTGCGGGCCTGGGAGGCGCAACAGGGCCCAGCACCCGACCCTGCCTTCGGCTCAGGCCACCATCTCCTGGTCTGGAGTCGAAGCCCCGCATCAGGTTCTGCTGACAGTGCGGAGCCCGCTTGGGATTCTCTCGCGGGCCTCTCTTTCTGCCCCTTCCCTGCTCTCTCTTTCTCAAAATAAATTAATAAACTTAAAAAAAAAGATGCAAAGTCTCTTGTTTTACTCATTCCTAATCTCTCACGTTCCCCAAGATCAGTAACTCGCAGTCCCTTGAGAATCTGACAATCTAAAGGAGCATGCTGGATTTTCTAACCCACAACTCTCCTGAAAATACTGGATGTAAAATAACTTGTACTTCAAGATATGTTTTAAGACTTTTTAGGATTGCGTGTCATTCTTTACACTACCCGAGACACCCTAAGAAAGAGAGAACAGCAATTTTATCAGCTTTATTCCCTACAAACAAGCATTCTACCACATTTGCACATACTATACAAACATTCGGGGGCGCCTGGGGGGCTCAGTCGGTCAAGCGTCTGACTTCAGCTCAGGTCAGGAGTTCACGATTTGTGGGTTCGAGCCCCGCGTCGGGCTCTGTGCTGACAGCTCAGAGCCTGGAGCTGCTTCGGATTCTGTGTCTCCCTCTCTCTCTGACCCTCCCCTGCTCATGCTGTCTTTCTCTCTCTCTCAGAAAGAAAACATTAAAAAAATTCGGAAGTCAAAGACAACTTTCTCCCTGCGGACACAGAGATCATTCAATATTATTAATTCTATTGTTCGTATTACTAATAACATATTGCTATTATGAATAATTAAACTTTTCATATTTTAGTCAAATGGTTGTTCAAGCCCACTTTTATAAGTTTAACATGAATGATACATACTTCTTAATGTGACTGATTTATTTCCAAAACATGATTCGCTTTACCTTTTTCAGCCCAGCAAATCCTTCTGATTCCAGGAAGAAAAAGGCAAAGGGCATCAGCACAAATAAACACAGGTTCGAAAAGAGAGAAGCAAGATTCCACAGGCCTGTAAAGAAGGAACAAAAACAAGAAGAAAGATTAGAGACGGGCCTTTAAAAAAAACTACTCTGTTAAATAATATTAGGCAAAGACACATACTTTTCATAAAAATAAACTTGAAGGCCTAACAAATCACCTGAACTTAGAAATGAGAAAATAATTTCATACTTTAAAAAATTTTTAATGTTTACTTTTTTGAGAGAGAGAGAGAGAAATGCAAGTGGGGGAGGGGCAGAGAGAGGGAGACAGAACCTGAAGCAGCTCCAGGCTCCGAGCTGTCAGCACAGAGCCCGACGCGGGGCTCGAACCCACAAACCGCGAGACCACGACCTGAGCTCAAGCTGGAGGCTCAACTGACTGAGCCACCCAGGCACCTCAATAAATTCATATTTAAAATTTGTGTAATTTTGTAACTTGTACCTATTAGGAAAACCTAAAATGGAAAGTTGAAATATTTTTCCTCATGTCCTAAACAAATTCACTAAAGATATGACAAATGCAGAAATCCAAAGATACGGTCTCTTTAGACATATTGGCTTCTGAATATTTAAATTAAAGGCACAAGCTATATTGAGCACTTAATAAATGCCAGGTAGTCTAACAGACATTTTACATGCATAGTATCATTTAAGTCTAATTACTAAAATAGTAATTAGCGTCCGCCAAGCCCTTCTGTGTCAAGCACTATTCTAAGTGGCTCACTGATAGCATACAAACTCATGTACCCCTCACAGCGGCCCCCACCAAGCCAGAGGCAGAGGCTGGCCAGTTACCTTGCCAAGGTTGCAGAGTCGGCCCCTGGCAGAGCTAATTCCTGTGATTTTTAAAAGCCATGACACCACAGAAGTTTTAGTAAGCAATTCTAAGTGGGAAAGAAAATGTAACAGAGATAGGCAAGCTCCTATCACTATTTTCTGTTCTGGCACATTCTGCACTTTTTCTTTCAGTTTGTTTATTTGTCTATTTTGTTTTTTTTTTAATATTTTTATTTATTTCTAGGAGACAGAGAGAGAGAGAGACAGCATGAGCAGGGGAGGGTCAGAGAGAGAGGGAGACACAGACTCTGAAACAGGCTCCAGGCTCTGAGCTGGCAGTCAGCACAGAGCCCGACGCGGGGCTCGAACCCACGAACCGCGAGATCATGACCTAAGCGAAAGTCGGACGCTTAACCGAATAAGCCACCCAGGCGCCCCTTGTTTATGTATCTATTTTGAGAGAGAGAGAGAAGGGAAAGGGTAGAGAGAGGGGTAGAGAGAGGATCCCAACTCGGGGGCTTAATCTCATAACCCTGAGATCCTGACCTGAGCTGAAAGCAAGAGTCGTACGCTTAACCAACTGAGCCCCCACGCGCCCCACGTTCTGTACTCTTTTATAGTCACAATAAAAAGCTACTGAGATGACAATGAAAATAGATTTAGAAAAAGAAGACTTTAAGTCTGCCTTTGGGATTATATTTGGCCAAACATCTTACACCTTTATACATCTTTTACAGGCAAAACACTCATATTTAAAAGTGACTTTCAGGAGCACCTGGCTAGCTCAGTCCATACAGCATGCGGCTCTTGATCTCGAGGTCGTCAGTTTGAGTCCCACATTTGGTATAGAGATGGCTTAAATAAACTTTAAAACAAAATTTAATAAAATGGATTTTCAAAATGGTGCCTATTTATAAAATCAAGAGTTAAAGATAAAATTGTGCTAAGTATAAACTCACTCTATTACTTGAAATTATAATTCAGTGCTTTTGAAAAGGGGCAACTGGTGTTCTTTCAGCGCCCTCATTTGGAAGGCACTGTCCCAAGGACTGGTGACACAGTAATGAACAAAACACAAACCTCTCTTTTCACCAAAATATGGTGTGGGCACGGGCGACTGGGGGGCTCCGGTCAGTGAAGCAACGACTCTCGATTTCAGCTCAGGTCACAATCTCACGGTTCATGAGATCAGCTCTGTGTTGGCATCGCGGAGCCTGCCTGGGATTCTGTCTCTCTTCTCTCTCTCTCTGACCCTCCCCCGCCTGTGCTCCCACACACGTGCTCTCTCTCTCCATTTAGATCAACCTTAAAAAAATATATATGGTGTAGGCAGTCTTTTCAGTGCACACTCTAACAGGTGCACAGCAGTGTCTCCTGACTGATTTGCATTTCCCAGGACACCTGGGGGGCTCAGCTGGCTAAGCATCCAACTCTTGATTCCGGATCAGGTCATGATTTCATGGTTTGTGAGTTCAAGCCCCAAGTCAGCCTGTGAACTGACAGATCCTCTCTCTGCCCTTCCCCAGTTCATTGCTCTCCAGCTCCCCCTCTCTCTCACACTAAATAAACTTAAAAAAAAAAAACAACTTAATGTGCATTTCCCTAATCAATACGTAATGACATAAACATCTTTATGAACTTACCTATCACCCATTTATATCTTCTTTGGTGAAAGTGTCTCTAAGTCTGTTGCCTACCCTTTCATTAGGTTGTGTGCTTACTTACTATCGAGTTTGGCAAGCTCTTTATATCTCTGAATACAAGTCGTCTGTCAGGCATATAATTTGCCAATATTTTAGCCCTGTCTGTAGATTGACTTTTCACCCTTTTAAAAACAAGCATCTTTCAAAGAACAAAATTTCTTAATTTTGACAAAGTCCAATTTATCAACTTTTTCTTTTACAGATCATGCTTTAGACATCTCACCCTAGAAATTATAGTCTAGCCGTGTATCACAAAGACTTTCTCCTATGCTTCCTTCTACAAGGGTTAGTTTTACAATTTACATTTAGACCTATGATCCCTTTGAATGTCTTTTTGTATATGGTGCCAAGTATGGACTAAAGTTCATTTTTTTGCCTATGATTATACAATTGTTCCAACACCATTTGTAGAAAAGGTTACCCTTTTTCTACCATATCGCCTTTGCACCTTCGTTGAAAGTAAATTTACAATATATGTATAGATATATTACTGGATCCTCTATTTCATCAAGTCAATCTATTTTTCTTTACGGTGATACCACACCATCTTGATTAATATGGCCTTAAAATAGTCTTGGAGTTGCATAGTAAGTCTTCCAATTTTGATCTCTTTCAAAGTTGTTTTGGCTATTCTAAGTCCTTTGAATTCCCGTATGAATTTCGGATCAGCTTTTCAATTTCTACCCAAAACAGGAAGAGTGTAGGGGCTGCTAGGATTTTGAATGAGACTGCATTGAATGTACAGACCAATATGGGGAGAACTGACATCTTAACATTGTCTTCTAGTCAATGAACATGATATATCTCTCCATTTGTTGTGGTATTCTTTCATTTTTATCATCAGCGTTTTATAAGGTATAGTAATAGATCTCACACATCCCTACACATACATTATTTCTGATGCGACTGTATACAAGTGGTACTGGTTTTTCTTAATCAATTTCCAATTATTCGTGGCTCGTATGTATACAGAAATGCAGTTAAATTTTGTATATTTATCATGTATCCTGCAAATTCCTTTATTGGTTCTAATAGCTTTTTAATAATAGATCCCATCACAATTTCTATATAGACATCTTATCTGCTAATACAGTTTCAATTTTTCCTCCCAACATCAATGTCCTTTATTTTCTAAAAGACACCAGAGCAATACTGAATAGAAGTGGTGAGAGGGGATATCCTTGCCTTGTTTCTCTTCTCAGGGAAAAGCATTCAGTCTACTATTAGGCATGATGTTATCTGTAGGGTTTTTACAGATGCTCTTTATTAGGATAAAGAAATTAATTCCCTTTCATGCCTACTTTGCTGAGAGACTTTATCAAAAATGGATGCTGAATTTTGCTTTTCTGAATGTATTATAGTGACTTTTCTTTTTTAGTATTTGAATATAGTAAATTACATTCATTGATTTTTCAAATCATGATGTATTACCCTTTTCATATACTGTCATATTTGATTTACTAAATTTTGTTTAGAATTTTTGCATTTATGTTCATGAGGGATACTGGTCTGTAGTTTTCTTTTCATGTAATGTCTGTGGGGTTTTGAAATCAGGGTAATGCTGGGCACAATGAATTAGTAAGTATTCCTTCAGTTTCAATTTTCTGGAAGAGTCTATGTAGAACTGGTATTGCTTCTTCCTCAAATATTTGATAGAACTGACAGTTAAGTCTTCTTGGCCTAGAATTTTATTTGTAAGAGTGTTTGTAACATTTCTACAATGTCTGAGAGACTTTAGTAATTTCTGCCTTTCAAATTTTTCCATTCCTAATACTGGTAATTGATGTCCTCTTCTTCTTTTCTTTTTCTTTCTTTTTTTCTTTTTTTTTTTTTTTTTGCTGATCAACCTGGCTGCAGCTTTATCAGTTTTATTGATCTTCTCACTTTCTCTACATTTTCTGTTTCTATTTCACTGATTTCTACTCTTATCTTTTTTTTTTATTTCCAATCTTCTTAATTTGGGATTCATTTCCTCTCTCTTCCTGGTTTTTTTTTTTAATGTTTTATTTATTTCTGAGAGAGAGAGATAGCGTGAGCAGGGGAAGGTCAGAGAGAGAGGGAGACACAGAATCTGAAGCAGGCTCCAAGCTCTGAGCTACTTGTCAGCACAGAGCCCAATGCAGGGCTCAAACCCACGAACCGTGAGATCATGACCTGAGCCGAAGTCGGATGCTTAATGGACTGAGCCACCCAGGCGCCCCTCTTCCTGGTTTCTTAAGGTGGAAGTTGTGGGCACTGATTTAAGACCTTTTTCTTTCCTGTTTCAGGCATTTTAGAACTATAAATTTTCAAATGTTTTATTTTTGTTTCAAAATAAAATGTTTAGTTCAAAATACTTTCCCATTTCCCTTTTGAGTTCTTCTTTGACCTACTAATTATTTAGTTATCAAATAACTGAGGGACTGTCTAACTATGTTACTGGCATCCCATTTAATTTCACAGTCATTAGAGAACATATTTTGTAGGACTTGTAAAAGTACTGAGACTTATTTTATGGCACAGAATATGGCCTCTCCTGATAAATATGCCGAGGGTACTTGAAAATAATGTATATTCTACTATTGTTGAGCAAAGAGATCTATAAATGCAAATTAGACTAAATTAGATAAGAGTGTTATTCAAACGTTCCATCTTATTAATTTTTTCCTAATTTGTTCTATCAATTATTAAAAAGAGGGTATCGGTAAGTTGGAATAAAACTATGATTTTAACTATTAATCCTTTCATATCTGTAAGTTTTTCCTTCATGCATTTAATAGCTACTTATTAGGTAAATAAATGTTTATTATGTTTTGATAAATTAACTCCTTCATCCTTATGAAATGATCTTATTTACAGCTGGCAAAATGTATACCTTTTTCTAATAATAAAGTACCTATTTTACCTTTCTTTTTATTATAATTAGGACGGTATACCTTTTTCCTCTTATTGCTCTAAACCTATTCGTGTCTTTACATTTAAAATTGGTTTTCCGTAGGCAGAATATACTTGAGTCTTTCCTTTTTATTCAGTCTGACAATCTCTGCCTTTTTTTTTAGATTTGTTTATTTATTTATTTTTAAGTAATCTCTACACCCAACATGGGGCTCCAACCCCAAAATCAAGATTCACAAGCCCTTCCAACTGAGCCAACCAGGCACCCCGTCTTTGCCCTTTAATTGGAATGTTTAAACCATTAATGTTTGCTGATATGGTCAGGTTTAAGTCTATCAGTTTGCTCTTAGTTTTCTATTTGTCCCTTTATCTTCCCTTTTTCTTTTTTTCCTGTGCTCCTTTGGATTATTTTTTTATTATTCCATTTTTTCTTACAGCTGCTTACTGACTACATCTTTTGTTGAGCTATTTTAGGGTTATTTGCAAGTTTATCACATACACCTTAACTCATAACGATCTGCTTTCGAGTGATGTGCAGCATAATAACCTTAAAAACAGTGTATTTCATTTCTTTCCTTCTGCCTGTGCACTATCGTGGTCCTGCATTTTGCCTGTGCAGTTATAAAATCACAATATGTTACTACTTTTTAAACAGCCAATTATCTTTTGTAAAGACTTACATAATAAAAAGGGTCATCTGCGGTGCTCAGGCAGTTGAGCATCCAACTTTAGCTCAGGTCACGATCTCGCGATTCGTGAGGTCAAGCTCCGCATCAGGCTCGCTGCTGTCAGCCTGTCAGCACACAGCCTGCTTCAGATTCTCTGTCCCTCACCCACTTACGCTCTCTCTCAAAAAATAAATAAAACATTATGAGAAAGACTTCTATAATAAAGAAACACTTGTACATTTCACCACACAGCTGCCACTTCTAAACTGCTCTTCGTGCGGCTTTGTGGGTCGAGATGTCTATCTCCTACCGACTTGCGTCTGCCTCCAGGACTTCCCTGATGCTTTGTAGGGCAGGCCTGCCGGGGAATTCTTACCTTTTGTGTATCTGACACTGTCTTTACTTTGCCCTTGTTTTGGAAAATTATTTTCACTAGATTTAGAACTAAGGTAGCAGGTTCTTTCCAGTGAAGATGCTGCTCCCCTGTCATCTGACTCGCGTTATTTCTCACAATGGATACGCTGATTCTCATCATTGCTTCTCTGGACTTTCTAAGTCTTCTTTGAATGCTTGTAAGATTTTCTCTTTATCACAGGTTTTGACCAATTTGAAGCCTCTTGGTACAGTTTTCTTCATCTTTCTTGTGGACAGGGCTACTTGAGCTTCTTAGATCAAGGTTTATGGTTTTCATCTAATCTTGAAATTTTTCAGTCATTAATTTTTCAAATATTCTTTCTTAATCCTTCCTCATTTAAGAACATCAGTTATATCACTGATACCCTGGCCAGTTTTTCAGTCATTTTTCTCTTTCTTTTGTAAACAATTTTCTATTGCTATATCTTCGTGTTCACTAACCTTTCTTTTACAATGTTAAATCTGTTTTTATCCCATCCAATATACTTTCATGTCACACATTACAGGCTTCATTTATAAACATTTGATTTGATTATTTCCATATCTTCCCCGTCTCAGTATGTCCCAGCTCTTGTCTAGCCTCTGGAACGTATGAGATGGGGTTGTAAGAAATGCACTAACGTTCTTATCTACCAATTGTGAATCTCTATCAATTGTGAAATCAGTTCTGATTTATTTTTCTCATCCTTGTGGATTGTATTTTCCTGCTTTGTACTCAGCTGCAGACTGAAGGTAGGCAGGGCAAACCCCCAAAGATGTCCACATCTTAATCCCTGAAATCTCTGAATATGTCATATAACATGGTTTATTAGTTTTCTAGGGCTGCTCTAACCAAGTACCACAAACTGGATGGCTTCTGACAACAGAAATTTATTATCTCACAGTTCTAGAGGCTACAAGTCCAAAATCAAGGTATCAGTAGGGCCATATCTCTTCTGAAGGCTCTTGGGAAGGATCCTTCCCTCTGTCTTCTGGTAGCTGCACTATATGCAGTTACAGTGGGCTTATATACAGATGCATCACTCCAATCACTGCCGGTGGCTTCACATGGCCTTCTTCAGGTGTGTCTGTGTCTCTGTTTTATCTTCGATTCGGGCTCACCCTAAGCCAGTGCGACAGACCTTAGCTTCACTAATGACGTCTGCAAAGACTTTATTTCCAAATAAGGCCACATTCTGCGATCGTAAGTGGACATGGATGGGGGAAGAGAGCCGGGCACAGAAGAGGGTCACTATTTAATCCAGCATGCATGCCGAAAAGACAGCAGATGTAATCACTAAGGTTATGGCCTTTAATATAGGGAGATAAAGAGAGAATCTTAGATTGGCCAGGCGGATGCAACCTACCCACAGGACCCTTTAAAAGCAGAGAACTTTCTTGAGCTGAAGTCAGAGAGAAACAGCAGAAAGGCAAATCAGGGAGGAACCAACCCACCCTTGCCGGGGGTGCGTCACATGGAAACAAAACAGTGGGCAGCCTCCAGGGCAAAGGCCTCACCCGGCAAGGAGGCGCCTCAGCCCACAAGTCAGCGAGCCTGGAAGCGGGCTCTTCCCCAGAGCCTCCAAAAGGAATGTGACCTTGCGAAACCTTCACTTCACACCCCCCACCCCAAAAAGAACAGCAGCTTAATAAGATCTTACTAAGAGAAATGCTGAAGCTGAGAACATGATGATGGCCCACTAATTCTATCCATCTGTAAAAGAAGAGGTTTCCTGCTTTCTAGTCCTCCGCCCACCAGTCTGCCCCCCGCCCCCGCACCCCACCAGCTCCCTGGAGCAGCCGCAGGACTCATCTGTCCTAAGTTACTATTCTTCACCGTCTATGTTCTCGCGGTCACCTGGTCGGTGCAGGTGAGAGCGCATATACAGTCTCCTACTCCATCTTGGCCAAACTACATTTAGCTTTTAACGTGTTTTCTCTACCAACACCTGAATACTGATTTTCTTAATTTTTCTTACTGTATACCTGAGGCTTAGTTTTTGATAAAATGCAGGGAAAGTTCTGGGCATAAAATATCACAGCAGAGCACTTGTTCTTTACTGTCTTCGTGAATTGGTTAATCTTTAAAAAATTACTTTAACCTGAGGATACCCACTGTGTCCAGTTGATTTCCCTGATTCTAACTGATGTTCCTATGCCTTTTGAAAACTGTTTCAACACACAACTCAACAACAGAATGAAGCCTAAATCTCAATTCCCTTGTCTTGGTTTTCTCTTACAAAATGTCAGTGCTCGCTACTGTGAAACATCCATTCTCTTTACTCTCTTGCCGTAAACCCCTAAACCTTAACTGTTCCCGTATACACTCTACAATGAGCCTCGAAGACCCTTCACAGAACCATCAGGCTTATTCTCTTATCTCCTTTTTTTACACCATTTCCACTATATTCTTTGATACATTTAGAAAGTGCACTCTAATCAAATGACAGTGTTCTAAAAACATATTAAACATAAGAATGAAACAATTGCAAAGCTTCACTGTGTTAAGCTCCTATCATGCTATTCAATACCTGCTACTTTCATTCGGGGGGGGGTGCGGGGGAATAAAAACACATCACCTGGAAAAAAATGTTTTATATCTTCTCAAAGAATTGCTTTAAATAAAAACGACATCTCTTCCTGTTTGTAATGGTCTAAATAAAGATCTCTTTATTTTAACAAAATACTTAAGCAGGATAGACACAACATTTTTAAGATTCTGAAATTAAAGTTTGTTCAAAATAAGCAAAAGTTTAGGGGCGCCTGGGTGGCTCAGTCGGTTAGGCGTCCGACTTCGGCTCAGGTCATGATCTCACGGTTCATGAGTTCGAGCCCCGCGTTGGGCTCTGTGCTGACAGCTCAGAGCCTGGAGCCTGTTTCAGATTCTGTGTCTCCCTCTCTCTCTGACCCTCCCCTGCTCACTCTCTGTCTCTCTCTCTCTCAAAAATAATAAACATTAAAAACATTTTTTTAAATAAAATAAGCAAAAGTTTACTTTTATTTTAATGCACCAAGAAAACAAAAAAAAAAAACAATTGTGGAGCAGAAAAGAACTTTGAGATCCCCTTGTTCAATCCACTCGGAAATCAAACTCTTTTTTAAAAGAGGTTAAATAAATGCCACACAAACTCCATAACTTACAAATGACAGGGGATTAGATCCAAGATCTCTTGCTCTTTCTGAATTACCATGTGGTATCTCGCATTTAACATTCTGGATGAAAAAGGCACAATATTTGAATTTTGTTAATATTATCTGCTGAAAAGAGCAACCAGTTTGATAAGATTTTACTAAAGGAAATGTTTAAACTGGGACTATGACAGCCTACTAATTCCATCCAATCGTGTAAAGCAAAACGTAATTGAGCTTCTGATCAGTTTGTAAGACATTAAAACAGAATTAAACACTTCTGTATGTGTTTATATGTGTGCACATGGACATCGAAGCCTTTTTAAAAATATTTATTTTTGAGAGAGAGCAAGGGAGAACGTGATGGGGAAAGCAGGCTCTGCGTGGGGCCCAATGCAAGACTTGATCCCATGACCGTGAGGTCAGAACTTGAGCCGAAATCAAGAGTTGGACGCTTAGCTGACTGAAGCACCCAGGTGCCCCCACACCCAAGCTTACTTATTTATTTACCCACCTACCTTTTTTTTTTTTTGATAGAAAGAGAGAGAGCACATACATGTGAGCAAAGGGAAGGAGACAGAGAGAAGACAGAGAAAAAGACTGAGTCTCAAGCAGACTCCACGCTCAGCACAGAGCCCGCCACAGGGCTCAATCCCATTCCATGACCCTGGGATCATGACCTGAGCTGATATCAAGGGTCTGACGCTCAGCCGACTAAGCCACCCAGACACCCCCACCCAAGCCTTCTTAAAACACCAAATACAGAAAGGTTTTAACAACCCAACTTCAGCACAACCCTGAATGTAATATGTGTACTTTGTGTACTATAATGTCCTCTAACATAACAAGGCATTCATACTATTCATGATTTAAAAGACCTTTGGGGTCCCTGATGGCGCAGTCGGTGGCTCATGTGACTTCGGCTCAAGTCATGATCTCGCAGTTCGTGAGTTATAGCACCATGTCAGTTTCTGTGCTGACAGCTCACAGCCCGGAGCCTGCTTCGGATTCTGTGTCTCCCTCTCTCTCTGCCCCTCCCCTGCTCACGCTCTCTTACCCTCTCAAAAATAAACATTAAAAAACAATTTTTTAAGACCTTCCCAGTCCTGATGGCAGATGTCTGAGTGGCACTTTATATCTAAGTTTGCATCTATCCACTATATGTGACCTGGAAAAGGAACTTCTAGCTTCCTCGTGTATAAAATAGGCCGCAACTGAGCTCACAGGGCTCTCATAAAGAACAGAAGAGAAATAACACACCAAATACCACACAAATGCTAGTGTCTCCCCCCTTGCCCTGTCTCAACATAACACAAATGCTCCAAGCACTGACAGATTCTAACGCACAGCAGCAATGTGACCAGATAGAGATGAGACAGTGAGTGAGTTACAGCCAATTAGCTGTCACCCCTTTCCCAAAGAGTTATTCTCATTAATTACACCCTAGAAAGCTTACAAAATGAAAACCTGTATACACAGGACGTTAAAAATATATGAAAACAATGCCCAAAAAGTAGATATAAAAAATAAACTGCGAAGAAATACACCAAATTATTAACAATGCGAATGCAGTAAAATCAGAGATGATTTTTCTTCCTACTTTCCTACATCCTCTATGTTTTCCGTAAGGAGCCCATAAAGACCCTTAAAAAGAATGAAACCTATTTAAACCTCTTTGTGAAACTCAAACTTCTCCAAATCCGTTAGGTAACCTTCCAACAAAGTGCCTGAGGGCAGAGGCGATCATCTGAACTGAGATGCCGTATGAGCTGGGCTCATCGGCCCCGTATTTATTCTATTTTCTAGCTTCAGTGGCCGCACAGGTCAAACCCCAGCCTCAGTCAAAGCACGAATTACCACCTGGCAGGGAGCTCAACACTCTCCCTCAGATTGCTGCAACCATGAATGTGAACCCTTAAATGCTTAGAATCCACTATACCTTTACAATGGGGCGAAAATTTTTACTTAGTTTTTGTCTTGTGAAACAATCAACTACACTCAGCACAGGGGACTCTCTTGCCGTTAGTGAGTTATAAACACACAAACGTCCAGGATTCATCCTTCTGATCACGTATGCCCCTTTCATGCAGGGACAACACAAACTCAAATGTTTCTCTAAAAATCAAAAGTTAAGAAATAAAACTGCTGTGGGAAAAAGCTCACAAATCAGAAGTATCTGCTCTAACCCACACCTTTAAAATGAAGACAGCTGGGGCACCTGAGTGGCTCACTAGGTTAAGTGTCTGACTTCAGCTCGGGTTATGACCTCACTGTTCTCCCTCTCTCTGTCTCTCTATCTCTCTCTCTCAAAAATAAACATTTTTTAAAAAATCTTAAATGAAGATAGTTACAAAAAGCTAAATAAATAAATCGGTATCAACAGATATCATCAAGCAGCAACGTCTGCAGCACCAGAGAAGAAATAACGAGTCTGATCACAGAGATTCTGAACACCGACTCTTCCAGTTGGACATGAAATTAATGCCTACTTTCAGTACTGAGCTTTATATATATGTAAGATATGTGCGTGTATATCTGTGTCACATACATCATGATATACACGCTACATGCCACATATGTGTGTACATATAACACAGATAATCTTCCCCCAACTGCTCTTTTTCCAGGAGCCTCAATATTATTACTAATGATTTTGACAAACACAATTATAGAAAGGGATATACTGAGATACAGAACCACCACTGTTATTTATTTTTGCAAGAAATATTCACTGAACACAAAAATTTGAAAGTTGACAGTCTTAACAGGATAATCATCTACATAAATAACCATCTTTCATTAAAAGTCTAAATAATTAAATGCAAAAACTTGGGGCACCTGGGTGGCTCAGTCGGTTAAGCATCTGACTTCAGCTCAGGTCATGATCTCACAGTTCGTGGGTTCAAGCCCGGTGTCGGGCTCTCTGCTGACAGCTCAGAGACTGGAGCCTGCTTTAGATTCTTTGTCTCCCTCTCTCTCTGACCTTCCCCTGCCCACACTGCCTCTCTCTCTCTCTCTCAGAAATAAAGAAAACATTTAAAAAAAAAAAAAAAGAAAAAAATGCAAAAACTTAAGTTTATTAACCAGAGTAAATAAATGTGAAAGTTTCAGACTTAGCTTATACTAATTTAATTATCAAATCTATAACATAATAGTTAAAGTTACTATGAGAAAAACAGCTAATATGTAGAAAAATAATATATCTAACATACATTCCTAAGTAGTAATTATATTCTTGGCAACTTTGTAAGACCTATTAAGTTTCCAGCATTTTGCAAACATATATCAGACATACATACACTAATATCCCTTAAGAATATTTCTTTGATTCTGGGGCGCCTGGGTGGCTTAGTCGGTTAAGCGTCCGACTTTCGCTTAGGTCATGATCTCGCGGTTCGTGGGTTCGAGCCCCGCGTCGGGCTCTGTGCTGACTGCCAGCTCAGAGCCTGGAGCCTGTTTCAGTCTATGACTCCCTCTCTCTCTGACCCTCCCCTGCTCGCGCTGTCTCTCTCTCTCCTAGAAATAAATAAAACATTTAAAAAGAAAAAAAAGAATATTTCTTTGATTCTGAGTTTAAATTAAGGTTCGTATATACCATATAATTTATTATATATTATTACATATGCATTTATAAAATAAAAAAAAAACAGCAGTCAAAATTCCCTGCTTCAAAAACCTGAAATTATATGCTTCAATATAGTAGTGCAGTACAATCCTAAAAATTCAAAACCCTTGTGGTTTTTCTCAATCAGTATCAGTGAGAGTGTTTTTGAAAGATGTCCTATGCCTATTCCCCAAAGAGGTATCTGAACTTAAACAAAGATTATTTAATAATCCTAGAATAGTTTTTTGTATTTTGTGGGTTTGGGTTTTTATTTCTGTTTTTGTTTTTAGAATACTTAGTTTAAAACCAAACCAAACCAAACTGAATTACCAGATCACCACAGGATGAATTAACTTCTAGCTCCATCTGCTGGACTCACAAAATATTCCAAAATCCAACATAATACTATGAAGCAAATGATCTATCACTTTTCATCACAGAGACCAAAAACTTCATAAATTTAAAACAGAAAATTAATCAGAGTTCAGCCATATTAAATAATTTTCAAAATGACAAATCTAAGTGAAAATCAATATTTCAGTGGAACTGAGGATCTAATCTATTGTCAAAAAGTTACATAACATAAAAATTCTACCAAGAAAAGCAAAAACCTTAGAGAAAGACTACAAGTTTGCTTTTGAATAGTAAGTACTGTGTGAAGTTCAGAATTAGAACAGCTTCTATTAGAAGAAAAACAAAAAATAAATAACTTTAGCAATGAGTTGTGAAACTTTTTATCTTAAGTTTTCTCTTGTAACAAAAAAGCAATACATGCCCATGACATAAATACTACACAAAGCAAGCACTGAAACCATTTTCATAGCCCATGATGAACCCTACCACCCAGAGAAAAACACTTCTCCAGCATCTTTCTCTACCCACAAAAGCTCTTCTACATCAGAATCCATGAATAGCAACAAACGCACTCTACTGTTCAGAGCTACTGAAATTTAATTTAGCAAATCTCTCACTTTGAACACTTAGATTCCTTTCTTTTTAATGTTTGCTTTTATTTACTTTTATTAAAAAGGAAGCCCATGCGTTCATGCAACTGGCGGAGGGAGAGAGGGAATCCCAAGCAGGCTCTGCGCTGATGGTTTACAGACCACATGGGGCTCAGTCTCACCAACCAGGAGATCATGATCTGAGCCAAATTGAGTCACATGCTTAACTGATGGAGCCACCCAGGCACCCCTGTTTTTTAGTATTATAAACATCTCTATTAATATCCAGTAACTAAACTGATGCATATTATGATAAATGACCATTAAGACTAATTAAGTGGAAACTATTAGTAACATTTAACTAATAATGGTATATTAAACTTTACTAAGGACTTTTTGAGTTAATATCTATACATAAGTAGATGTAATATTTATCTTTTTAAAGCTTAATTGCTTATAATATGAAAGTCTGATTTTTTTAACCTTCTATGCAACTTGAAAATACATAAATTAAGATAGATTTTGTATTGTTCTTCATGATGTCCACAACAGCATATTGCCTATTCCTGTTGAAAAATAAAAACAAAACACACATACCTTGCAAAGACTAGTCAATTTCACTGTGGTTATCATTTAACAGACTGTCAACTGGGCGATCCTGTTATAAACATGTGTCTCTGTCTGCTCAGTATGGTGACTATGGGCAGCTTAGCAAATACCAGCCCCCACTGGAGGAGCACCTCAAACCCCAAGGCTCATTTCCTGACTTTATTTAAGGCTACAACTTAATTCCATCATTCTCCTACCTTCCAAAAATTGAGTCCTGTTTCGTTTTTAATTTTAAACTCACGTTACATAAAATTACCACTTTAAAGTGAAGAATTCAATGCATTTAGTGTGTTCACGACATTGTGCTGCCACCACCCCCACCTCATTCCAGAACATGTCCACTGGCCCAGAAGGAAAACCCAGGAAGCCTTCGTACCGCCCTACAATAACCACAGCTGCCGGCGCGTCGTGACCACACTAAGTGAGCCACGCAACACACCTCACAGCATCCGGGTGACAAGTGACAGAGATCATGGGCGAAAACTGTCTGTGACCAGAGGATTGCCATCCTGCCTATTTCCAGCTCCGCTTTCATTTTTGCAGATCATATATTTCAAGCTATTTTAATCATCTTCTCATTATAGACAGCGATACGTCTTGCCACATGATAGAGATTTAGAACTAAGGTTAATATTTTATTTATGTCTGTTACTAAACTGGGGCCAGAAGAGTGAAGTGGCATTCCAAGGAATGTTATATGTTAACATGTAACATCTCAAATCCATGTGCTCACAATCCAGACAGTGTATTTAATTCAAACTAAATATAGTTACACATACTAAAGCATTATCAAAACATATTAGCCTCTAATCCATGTGATTTACACATTAAAGGCAAAAATGATCAAAACCACCCATACTGCCAATTTTATAGGATAAGCCACTAAATTTCTTTTCAAATTAAGTTCTTTTTTACCAAGTATTCCTAATGAAACAATAAATAACTTTTATTCACTCTGCAATGACTACTGAACATTTTCAGTATGAAAGCCCTGGACCAGGCGATCCAAATTCACAAAAGGCTTAACAAAAAGAAAGGCCAGTAACAAGGAAATCTCTTAAGTGTTCCACGCTGGTAAACGCCTTACAGACAGACCACTATGGGCGGTAGAACTGCCCCGGGGTCGAGGAGATCGTCAGACTTCTCAAGGACTGCCAACCACTGACCCCAAATGTCACTGTCAGAGCATACTGTCAGAGGAGGGCTTCTGGGTCAGCTGGCCAACGGGCGGCTAGCTGGGGTCTCACGTGCCTCACGGGGGCCTCCAAACCTGATCGACAGTCACATCCCCGGTTCCGGAATGCATAAGGACCGATACCCCTAACAGCTAACGGAATCCCTACATTGGCTCCCTGACCTGTGTAGTACGGGCTGTCTGTTATGGGGGGAAGGCCAAGCAGAAGCCCCCAGAACCGCCTCTAACTAGGAAAATCCCTGAAGGAAATGCAGAGATTACTGTCACCATTAGGGATTTGTCCCCAAGGCAGACGGGCCCCAGGACAAGGACAGCGGACTACCGTAAGCTTAACCAGGTGACACTCCCGCCGCAGCCGCTGCCCCAGCTGTGGTTTCACGGCCCGAGTGAATCAGCACGTACCCTAGTACCTGGGACGTGACTCCTGGCGTGACAAACACCTTTGTCCCCATCTGCATCCACACAGCCCCCGAAGTGGCTTACCTTCAGCTGCAAGGCCAGCAGAGCCTAGACTGTCTTACCGCAGGGCTGCACCACCTCTCCAGCCCCCCGTCACAATCTACTCCGCACGGATCTTGATTGCCTTTCCCTTCCACCAAATGTCCCACTGGTCCATTCTAGTGATGACAATCTGCTGACTGGATCCAGAGAGCAAGAGTAGCAATGGCTCTAGACTTACTGGTGAGACATGTTCATGTCAGAGGGTGGAAGATAAATCAGAGAATAACTCAGAGCCCTTCTATGTCAGTGAAATTTCTAGGGGCCCAGTGCGTGAGGCATTTGGCAGTATCTGTCCTCAGGTGAAGACTTAGCTGCTGACCCTGGATCCTCCTCCAACCAGAAGGGGCCCAAGGCTCACAGGCTTCCTTGGACTTTGAAGGTAACACAGCCCTCATTTCGGTGTGTTACTCCCGCCCTTTTACCAAGCGACGCTCAGAGATGCCGGCTGACTGTGGGGTCCGGAATCAAAGAAGGTTCCGCAACAAGCACAGGCCTCCGTGCCAGCTCCACTACTTAGGCCACCTGATCTGCAAATGCAATGGCGCCTGAAGCGTCCATGGCAGGCCCGTAGGCCTCTGGGGTCCAGCCCCGCCAGCCAGCACACACAACAGACCTTGGCCCGTTACCGGCCCCGGGCAGAGACTGAACGCTTGATCATGGGCCTCCACGCCAGCCGTGTAACCTGACTGTCCGTCGTGAACAAGGCGCTACCTGAGCCAGCACCAGACCCGCAGCAGCAGCACTGCATCAGCAACAGGAAATGGCATATACATGAGGCTGATGTGCCCTGCTTCTATATCCAATATGGTGGTTGGCTCCCAGGTCCAGGAACCAACGGGGAGACAGGGGGTGGGGTACTCACTATCATCCCTAGTGCCCACTAGGGAAACTTTTCCCTCCCGTTCCTATAACCTTAGGCACCGGTGCTGCTAGCCTAGGGGTCCGAGCTCCGAACGGAGGGATGTTTCCGCCAGGAGACACAACACTGGCTCCGCTGAACTGGAGTTCAGCCTGCGGCCCAGCACTTGGGTCCTCATGCCGAGTCAACCCGCAAGGAAGGGCGCTCCTGCGCTGGCTGGGATAACTGGTCCTGACCACAAGGGGAGGCTGGACACTCCACAGTGGAGGCGAGATGAGCGGCTAGAACCCAGCAAGTGCCTGAGGGCATCTCGGATTACTATAATTTGCCCCCATTAATGCCTTTTTAGAAGCCAAGAAGCAAGTGTGTCTAAGGTTGACAAATATTCTAGCCCAGGATGATCTACCAGACTCATAATAAGCACTCCGTGAATGTCATCAACAAGGTTAGAGAAAGCTATGAATTTAGAAGAGAAAGACGCATTTAAAGATTTATGAAATTCACTACGTTCCGCAAAGGATACAGACCTACCAAAGAATTAGCAGAAACAAAGCCAGAGATCACAAAACCCTCAAGAAGAGTTCCAGGGCGGACATCCCAGGCCCCCCGTTCCTAAGAGGACATTCAGAAGCAGTGACATCACGTAGAAGGTGCTTCCTCAGTTCCCCAACTTTCAGTGGATGCGGTTTCACTGGAGTTTGAGCTTATTGTTTAGTATACACTTTATCTATTCATTCAGCATATGGTTATTAGGCAACCCCTGTGTAGGAATGAATCCTTGTTCTAAGCCCTGATTTATAAACAAAATAAAATACCCAAGCTTGCACACCTCACATTACAACGAGAACCAATATAAGTATATTTACTTCCAGGCTTAAGGCCTCCAAACACCTAGCCTGTCCCGTGTTAGCAGATCCCACTTCCAGTCTATAAGCACGATAAGAGAAATGACCCTTATTTAGAGTATATGAAGGTCATTAACTACAACATGAAGTTTCTATTTAGTAAAACTAGAAACAAGAGCCACCTCACCTGTTGTACTGGTTAGCCCATCTTGAGGCCAGCTGTACTTCTTTCTGGTAAAAACACCTGGAGCCCAGCCTGCAAGACGTAGGCACCATATAGTCCCTACAGCTTCACAGAAAGCCAGGGCCAAGGGGACCATGCCAAACAGTCTTCCTCAAACATTTCGGACATGCATGCAAAAACCATTTTCTAAATTATATTCTATCCACCTATTTACTAATAACAAATAACACGTCATCTAAAACATTCACCAAAAATTCATAGCCATTGATTTCCAGGCTGACTCCTGCCTTTATAATAACAATCAGTAGATGACTTATTATTCTCTGTATCAATTTCAGTTTGCCTGTCTGAGTTTTTTCACTTGCTAAGCAACAAAAACAGAGTAACTTCTTTTTATTCAATTAACAATTACTCCTAACTTTACTGAATTCATTTGGTCTTCTGAGCATCATTTCTCCATTTGTTTCTACTTTCAGGGAAGACAAGAGACCACAAAGGCCAGATTCAAATATGTGATTAAACTAAAATTCTTTGTGTCAGAAAACAGCTTACGTAGTATTAAAGGATAAATGGGAGGAAATGTTTGCAATTAACCTCTCATAGACAACCAATTACTTAAAAAAAAAAAAAAACACTACAAGCAAGGTGCCTAGATGTCTCAGTCAGTTAAGTGTCTGACTCATGATTTTGGATCAGATCATGATCTAATGGTTTGTGGGTTCAAGCCCTGTGTCAGGCTCTATGCTAACAGCAAGGAACCTGCTTGGGATTCTCCCCATCTGCCTCTCCCTGGTTGGTGCTCGCTCTTTCTCTTTCAAAGTAAGTAAATTAAGGGGCTCCTGGGTGGCTCAGTCAGTTAAGTGTCCGACTTCAGCTCAGGTCACAATCTCACAGGTCACAGTTCGAGCCCCGCATCGGGCTCTGTGCTGACAGCTAGGAGCCTGGAGCCAGCTTCGGATTCTGTGTCTCCCTCTCTCTCTAACTCCTCCATTGCTGTGCTCTCTCTCACTCTCAAAAATGAATAACATTAAAAAATTTTTAATAAGTAAACATTAAAAAACACTGCAAGAATAAAAAGGAATGAAATCTTACCATCTGCAACAACACAGATGGGTCTAGAGGGCATAATGCTAAGTGCAATAAGTTAGTCAGAGAAAGACAAATACCATAGGATTTAAATTCGTGTGGAATTTAAGAAACAAAACAAATGAGCAAAGGAACGAGAGAGAGAGAGAGAGAGAGAGAGAGAGAGAGAGAGACAAACCAGGAAACAGACTCTTGCCTACAGAAAACAAACTGATGGCCACCAGAGGGCAGGTGGGTAGGACAGTGGGTGAAACAGGTGATGGCACTAAGGAGGGCACCTGTCGGGACGAGCACAGGCGACGTTCGGAAGTGCTCAATCACTCACTACACTGCACGCCTGAAACTGACAGCACGCTGTATGTTAACTAATTGGAATATAAATAAAAACTGAAAAAAAAAAGAGGGAAAAAATGCTGTAAAAATGGGCAAAGGAAACACAGATAGTAATTTACTAAAAAATAACTGAACGACCTACGACTTCTGAGTATGCTTGTAAATGTCCCCTCGCTAGTAACTAAAGCACCGTACGGTTAAGAGAGGAAACGCGTCCTGCACGAGTGGCCGCTGGTGAGGACCCCCCGCAGCAGGTGAGGGTGCTCTCTGAGAAGAGGACCCCGGCCCTCGTACCCGGGAAAGCGCTACCACCGGTGGGCGTCAAACAGCTTTTCGGACGGGGAAACATCCTCTGGAAGCCTCTCTGAGTGTGCTACCCGGGAAGTGAACTGCAGAAGTTTATCCTACGGGCAAACGTTTATTTGTAAAGATGGACACTACAGTTTTAATTAGAAAACTGGAAACAATCCATGATTAAAACAGCTCCAGGCAATACTGTCAACAGCACAGAAAAGTAGTTAACGGCATGGGGACCCCCTCATGTGTGGATGGGGGGAAGTGCGAGTTAACCGGGAGTCCGTGAGGGCTCCGCACTTGGTGATGTGTGCCCAGGAACAGTCCACACTCGAGGCCACGGGCCACGGAATGCACAACCGTAATGTGCTGGTAGGTTTGGGAGTAACAGTTTTCTTTACCGAGTATTCTGTTTTCCAAATATTCTGCACCAAATGTAGCCATTTCTTTCAACACAACGGGTAAGAGAAAAGGCGGTTGTATAAACTCCAAGTGAATTAAATAGTTAAGCATAAACAAAATCACTTCTGGAAAATGGCAGCAGGGGAGGCAGTATTTGTCATATCTCAGGAGGGAAAGGATCTTCTAAACAAAACAATTAGAGAAACCAAAGGAAGACAAAAGACCGGACAATATAAAAATGTTAATAATCCTGTTAATCTAAAAAGCAAGTTAAATTAAAAAGTAAAATAACCAGAACATATTTACAAAAATCTAATGAAAAGCTGATGTGTTTGGGGCGCCTGGGTGGCTCAGTCGGTTGAGCCTCTGGCCCTTGGTATCAGCCCAGGTCCTGATCTCACAGTTCGTAGGACTGGGCCCCACATCGGGCTCTGCACTGACAGCAGACAACCAGTTTGGGACTTTCTCTCCCTCTCTCTCTGCCCCTCCTCAACTTGCGCACCTCCCCTACACCCAAATAAATAAATAAAACACTTAAAAAGCTGATCCGTTTCACACAAATCACAGTATGGAAGACAGGGGGAAGGGCACTGAAACATATGAAGAAAGACCCATGTATTAGATCTCGTAACATATTTTACACGTTAAAATTAAAATGTCTTACCGAACTAAAAATTTCTAGAAAATGGGAGAGTCAAGATTGGAATGCACATACATTTATTGGAAGAAGATGCAAATTATGAAGCAAATTCAGAAAAGGCAAATCTAAAAACACAGGGCAGGAAAAAAACGAAAGCATTCGCTGTGACTCTAACAAGCGCATATACTGACCGTGGATCAGGGAGCCATTCAGCCACTGGACGTAGTAGCTGTGAGGAAAGGAGAGCAGGACCTCGTTGCTGACTATGGAGAAGGGCAGGAGGAGCACGGCCCCAGCCGACACGGCCAGCGTGAAGGTGCTCAGACACAGCCTGGGGGGAGAGACCGCCGTCACAAAAGGTGCTCAGACACAGCCTGGGGGGAGAGACCGCCGTCACCAGCAACCCGGAAAGGCACAGAGCGTGGAACGAACTCAGAAGGGCGAGAACCCCTGCATCGCTTAATCTGAAAGAGCTACACAGGCATTTCACTAAGTGCATGCAGTTGGGAGACCAACGATACCCATACGGTAGTGGAGGCTCAGTTAGACACACCCTAAGAAGCGAAGCTCATGAACTTGGACATGGGCCCTAAGATTCACACGCTGAAGACCGAGAGTACATCATACATTTTACAAAGAATACACCATAGTGTCTTCCCTCTTTTAAATTTAAACATTTATTTCACAATGGCGTTTAATTAACAACTTGGGCAAATAGAATGTAAGAGCAGTGCAAAGGCCGACTCGGGTGAAAAAACGACTTGTGAGGGCAATATGAAAAACAAATCAGTTCAAAATGGTTATTTCAAGAGGAAAACACTTACAAAGCCATTGGTCAGCTACCTCTTAAAATGAGTATAGGCAAAATAAACGATACTAGTAAATAGAAGGGAACTATTAAACAATATCCTACTATTCAAGATATTTAAAACACTATTGTGTCATTTTTAAAAATAAATATTGTAAATATGCTCCAATACAGAAAGATGTTTGAAATAAATTTTTAAAAACCTGAAAAGGCATGGACAATGAAAAACATGCTTCTCCCATCCCACCCCCCAAAAAAAACATATACACACAGAGGAAAATAGAGGTACCAAAAAAAAAAAAACAACAACAAACCCCTAGCATAATATATGACAATCCTGTAGGACAGCAGGGTTCTAAGGGGCTTTCACTTTCTCAGATATTCATGCCTGAAATGATTAAAATGTGTTATCTAATTTTTTTTAAGATTTTTTAAGGCCAAAATGGCAAAAGAAAACTTCACCAACATCAGAGTTGGAGCCTTAATTTACTATCCATCCCCTTAAAGTCAATTTAGTAAATTTAGGAAAATGTGAAAATAAACGTACAAAGGTAAAAGAAAAAATATCATGCTAAACATTCAAAACACACACGTACCAGAGTAACGCTGAGGCCAGTGCCACCTTGTGGCCGCCGACAGAAGCGTTTTCCTACTTAACGGGCACAAGGGCCGTGAGAGCTCCGTGCGGTAAACGGCTGGTAAATGTAGACATGCAGACCCTGTGACACACCACAGCCACAGCACAGACACACCAGGCGCAGAAGAAGCCTCACAAGCCGTTTGGCTGAACGGGCATGTTTCCTGGGAAAAGCACTGGAAAAATCTCCATCCAGCCCACTGCCAACTCTGGCAACGGCCAGCCAGTGACCGGAAGCGTGTGACTTTGCTTCTGTCCTCGAAAGTCAAGTGACGAAGTTGTCCTGAGCGCCAGCGCTTCTTCCCTCCAATGCTACAAGTCAGCTCACACGCAGGCCTGGCCCGGTCCCCGTGGCAGGCCCCGCACAGCCATTCCAGTGTGCTCCACGACACAGTCCCTCACACAGCGGGCGGAACCTGGCCTTCTCGCACCCCCAGAGACAATGTAGTTCATGGCTCCGCGCCCCTGGGCACAGTCAGCTCTGCCCCTCGGGTCCCCTTATGTCACGTGCCCCATGGAGCACCCTCAGCACCACCCTGCTCACTTCTCTCAGCTCACATGACGCGCACCACGTACTCAGCAGGAAGAAACCATAGGACCTGTCATCTGACAAAAAAGTAAGCTTATGAAGGCAAATAGGTACAGCTTTTGAAGTCACAGGCAATCCAGAAAATGCTGAACATATGGTCCCCATGACAATGCCGGCTCTCAACAAAATGCTGCCCAATCTCCTGCATCCCGGGCCCTGGGGCTGGGCTCTGGGCATCCGGGCGAGCCGCTGCCGCCTGTCGCAGTGCCTGTGAGCAGCCAGGACGGGAGCCGATGCGTCCAGAAAAGGCTGGTGCGGTGCATGCCAACGCTGGCAAGGGGTCCCTATTGGGTCAAAAAAGGGCAGGAGTGGTCACAGCCCACAGGCCTGCAGAAGTGGCCCTCAGATTCAAGGACAGCTTTGGAAATGTCACCTTCCAAAATGGAGGGGATTCTGAGGACAGAACGGACAGGACTTCCTGGGGGGAGAGGGCTGAGAGCGGGGGCTCAACGCTGAGTCTGGATGTTCAGTCTGAGAACAGCAAGGGTGGAGCTGGGGGCAGGGGGCGGAAGAAGCAGCTGGACGCCCCCACCTTCACGTCCACGAGCCATGAGCGTGACAGCAGCCACACTCCGTGCTTCTGTCTACAGGCTGCCAGGCGGCCTAGAACTGTCCGCCCCATTGTGGCCACGCTCTGCCTGATGCAGGACGCCGTCTGCCGGGCACTCCGCTCTAACGTCACCCTCTTCCCTTTTCGTCAGTGTTTTCTGGGAAGCTAAGTTTGAAAGTAGGAAAAATATCCTGTTCCTTGTCAAACAATGTATTCCCTTGCCGATTCCTATCAGTATGAAGCGCAGACTGTTGTTTTATCCTGTGTAGGGTCCACTACAGTCAGTATCTTGATGCTCAGACTGTCCGTGGCTGGTGTGAAGGCCCTCGACGGCTTCTAGGTCTTGTCGACGTGGCTCTCCTCTTGGAGCACTTGCTTGCATCTGGCAGGTACCGCGGGGACAAAAGGAGCCCGAACTCCCCTCCCCCAGCCCTGCAGTCAGCTTCGCCTCCAGGGAGCCCCGGGTCCTCTTAGCGGAAGACCGTACTTAGAAGTGATGAGGTGGGTGCGGTGCTGGGCTCCCTGTGAACAGGCAGAGGCAGCACGCGTGTCCGTGCGTGTACACACTCACGCGTACCCACCGTCACACCTGGATCTGGCTCTGTAACTCTACACTGAAACCCCGGAGTCCACACGGATACTTCCAGCTGCAACGCAGCAACTCTGTTCATTTCCGTTCCCTTGGCCCTAACCGCGAAGGGCTTCCATCACCCTTACCGGGCCAAGCCCTGTACGCGACCTGACACGCACCCATGCAGAGGCGCCTCTGGACGGTCCTGCCTCCCTCGGGGACGCCCTCCTCGACCCACCTGGGCTCCGCCAGGCTGCACGGGTGCCCTCTCCACCCTGCGAGGGCTCGGCCCCCGTGACAGAGCGCCGCCGGACACACGTGGGTGCTCCACCTCATCCCTCACGAGGACACCCTGTGCCAGGGTCTCTGTCTGCAGGCGGACCTCCCTGAGAGCCCACCAGGTCACCCCCCAGCCCCGGCCTAGCCCCTGCATGGAGGCCCTTCTCTCACCTGCACCGGCTCCTGCGTCACCAATTAGGCATTCTATTTTTACATCAATCACTTTCATCCAAATCAAATCAAATAACTAGCAGAGGGCAGCTCTCAGAAAATGTAACTTTTGGCTTCAATGTTACTCTAGGGGCCTGAGTAGATACTCAGAGGGGGAGCAGAGGAGACAGCAAGGGTGGAAAGGGTGGAAAGGGAGGTGAGGAAGCCCGGGGAACAGGCTTCCGCGCTGATGGGAGAGCGGAGGCCGCTGTGGAGACCCTGCGTCAAGCGGCCCCGGGCCCGCCGGCCACATGCCAGAGCTCGTCTGCGCTCTTGCTGGGTTCCTTTCAGCAGCGGAGGACTCGGTCTTCCCGCCAAGCAGGCCTTGCCTTCCATCTCCTCCTCGTCAGTGGCGGACGCAAGGCAAAGCGAGACGGTGGAGAGAAGGGAGGCAGCCCTGAGTCCCGCGGACCGCGCCCCAAGCTCCGACTGTGTCACAGAAGCGTGCCACCTGCACAGGGCACAGCAGTGTTCAGCAGTGCTCTCCTTCCCACAGAGGCAGCAGGCCTTTGTTTCTCAATCTCTTCTGGACGCAAGTCAATCTTGAGCTCAGAATTTTAACCTGGATCTGCCTTCCCTGTCCATCGTCACTCATTCCGTCACGGGAGGAGGGAACAGAGGGCAGTGGAAGCCAAGGTCACGGAGAGGAGGGGGTCGGGATGGAGACCAGCTCCGATGGTCTGTCCAGACTTTACTGCGGGCACACAGCCAGCTGCCTGCAGGAAGGGCACGTCCGCTCTGGCCACAGGGCCCAGAACGCGCTGGAAGAGCCGAGGGCCACAGCAGAGCTGGTGAGAGCAGGGAGGGAGCCCCACGCTGTGGAGCCTCCTCACACGAAGACGAGGCACGGCCACGGGGAGAATTATCGACCGACAAACGCGCGGATGCAGATTGCGCACCAGAGCTGAGGCACAGACGACACGGAGGGAGAGCGGGCCGCATCTAGCAGCCCCCTCGCCTGGGAGCTGTCCTGCCTCCACTCCGTCTGCGACTCGCTGAAGCTTTCCCAGGGAAGGGAAGGGGATTACTCTGTTTTTACAGGAGCCGTAATTTAGACAGAGAAAAATAATGAATCGCTTAGAATCTTCACAAATGTCATGGTGTTAGGAATAAAACAAAGACCCCTAATCCTGTCGATTTAAATCAAGTTATGGGCCTAAGTTTTAAACCCACAAGCAAGAATCCCCAGTACAAAGCTACAGAGGTCTTCCCTAGGGCATTTAAGATCATTAAATTACCAAGTCTAGTAACGCAGGGTCCATTAATCGTCACTGCTCAGTCATGAATCAAATCAGCCCTAGTCAAGTCACGTATGAGTTGAAAGCATTTTTTATTGAAGAGAAATTCACAGAACATAAAATTAATCATTTGAAAGTTACAATTTAGTAGGATTTAGTGTATTCACTGTGTTGTACAACCACACCTTTTTCCAGCCCCACATCTTCATCACCCCTAACAACACTCTGTGTCATTGAGCAATTTCTCTCCATTCTGCCCCCCAACCCGTAACCATAAACGTGGCACTGATGGGCCTGCCTCTCCTGGCTACTCCCC
>JAESUZ010003767.1:0-56914 GCA_017311185.1 Proteles cristata cristata | reverse complement strand
TTTGAGTGCTCATGGGGCCGTGCAGGTAGATTGCAAAATTACTGAGAAAGGCAAGATGAAACAAAAAAAAAAAAGCGACTGGAAAGAAAGAAAGAAAAAAGACTCTGAGTTAAGTGGGTTTTTGCTGCTGTAGCTCGCTGGCAATAATGTCCAACTGTGGACATCCAAGGATTATTCCCTTCAGACTCAGGGAGCCCAGCCATGTCTTTAAGCCCTTAGCCGCATGCATTTGAATCCCCAAGTCCCTTTCCTTTGGCTTGCAGAGCGGGACGGCATCTCTGTCAGTGGCTGCGTGTATTTCACAGTCTCTGTGAAAGTTCAAGAATGCGTGATAGGATCTAATTGTCCAGTTTCTTGACATTCAGGCTTGCCTCCTTTGTCAAGTGTCACTGATGTCTGGGTACTTGAAAATGGAGCCGGTCGTGGGGAGAGATTCTGGAAATCCCAAGAAGAGGGTGCAGGAAGCCAGCTACACCGTCTCACACACTTGTTCCTTCCAGTGCTGCCCCCAGGGCCCAGGGCACAGAGTTCTGGAGCCACAGGCCCCCCTCTGGGGTTGCTCCCCAACCTCAGGGATGCTCAGATCCTGGAAAACAATTATAGTCAGGAGATGTGCACCAGAGGGCTCCGGGAACCATCCTAGAGCTTCTGGGAGGAGGTGGCTTTCAGGGTGGAATTGCAGGTCAAAAGACCAGCAGTGTGACACCTTGGGGGCTGGCCTGGGGACGGTCCGCTGAGGCTGGAGAGGGGATCCCAGGGTAGCGGGGACCTCATGGGTTCCCCCCGGCTCCCGTCCTCCCGTGGCTCTCCCGTAGTGGAAGCTACTTGCCTCCTAAGCATGTGTTCTCTCTCGTTGCAGGTCCGAAGAGGAGAGCTCCCGGAGTGTCAGGTACGTGTGTCATGGCCTCTGTTTGTGCGTCTGGGTCCTGGAGCAGGTGGCTTCGGCGAAACCATGCGCTTTGATGTCTCTGACAAGGTCGCCCCGGGTCGGAGCCCTGCTGCCTTGCAACTCCAGGCCATGGCCTGCCCCCCGAGGACCGTGGCCCTGCCGTGAGCTGGCTTGGTGTCCTGGGGTGAGAGCACAGGCTCACAGTGCAGGCTCACTTGGTTCCAGAGTGACCTTCGTGGGGGTCAGTGGCCTGGTGGTGGTTCCATCCCCTCAAGGGCAGTAGTGGTGTCCTTTTACCTCGGCTGTGACATATGTAGGACCAGAAGCATCTCAGCTCAGACAGTCCCTGGGGCCAGACTGGGGCAGATGGGGCAGGTCTCTGGGCTGCTGGATGGAGGGGCGGGCTCCGAGCAGCCCTGATTGATGCGGTGTGTCTCCATGGCCCATGGAGCACACGGTGCCTGCAGTTGAGACCCCGGCCTCTCCTCACCCCCACCAGTGGCGTGTGCAGGGTCGGCATGGAGTGGGGTCACAGCTGGGGGTACTGACTGGATTAAGGAGGGGCTGCCAGGTACCAGAACCCCAGGGTGCTCCTGCCTCAGCCCAGGGCCTGGGGCCAGGCAGGTGTCAAGGCTTGAGTTGGGGGACCCAGACGGCCACGAGCGATGGGAGACATGGGCTGGTGATGACGATGGGGGAGGAGAGGAGGAGCATGGAGGGGATTTAAGGGCCACGGGGACACCCAGGCCCGTTGGCAGGGGATTTCCTGTGTCTGAAATCGCTCCACGACCGTGCTGGGGACACAAGTTGAGCATCCTGGGCCCGGAGCTGGGAGTTTCACGCATGCGGATGGCAGGTCCGCTAGGCAGCCTACGGCCAGAGAGGTGTGCATGGATGGCAGGGAGGCCGCATCCTGGGGAAGCTGCCGGAATCAGCGTGGCGAGGCCCCATTGTGTACCGTGCACTCGGCTTGGGCTCAGCCCGGGAGACATGCGTGGTCGTCCCAAGCCAGGGCGGCAGAAGAGGGGGCAGTGGGGGGCTGGGCCTAACGACCCCGAGTCAGGCGGGGTCCCAGCAGGAAGCAGAGGCCCACTCAGGGTGAGGGGATGGAACAGTGTTCTACGGTGGCTACGGATGGGTTGGGCCCTGTGGCCCCCAGGCCTGACAGGACAGAGGAGATGCACTGAGAGACGGAGAATGGCCCAGGCCAGGAGCTGCCAGAGGAGCTGCGGCCCCTCGGAATCTGTGCAGCTGTGAGGGCACAGGGAGGGCGCCCTGCATGGGCTGACAGGGAAGGGCCCAGGGACACTCAGGTGTGTCCTGAGCAAAGCAAGGTGCAGGAGAGCGTCTATCTCACGTTCCATTTGGGGTTAGCAGAGTTACAGAGAAGAACGTCGTTTCTTGCTTATCATGTTTGCATAAATAAGCCATGGCGGGAGACCCGAGCAGCTATTCACATGATCCCTTGGGAGCTGGGGAGCAGGGCGGGCAGAGAAGAGTGGCCGTGAGCCTCCTCACAGGGTGCACTGTGCCGTCGCCCGAGCTTGGAACCATGCGAATGTATTTCCGTCTGCAGAAGACTTGTTAAAAGTGAAGAGCTTTCTGAAGGGAGGGAGGGTTGCTGAGGGGTAGTGAGCATCCTGTCCCTGGGGTATGCACAGGTATTGGAAGGGGATTCATGTGGGGAATAGCCCCAGGATCTGAGCCCTCCCTGCTCTGTATGACACAGTCCCCCAGAAGGTGTTCCTGGCTGATGCAGGGGCGGGGGGCCTTCACTGAGATCTCCTGGGACCAGTCGGCTTTCCCCTGTAGGTGCGGGGAGATGTGTATAGGGTGGCTGTTTGGCCCTGAGAGAGCTGGGGAGCCCTGCCCAGCCCCACCCACCCCTGCCTCAGGGTCCCCTGCAGGGGGCTGTCAGGAAGCTGATTTTGCAGGGCAGGTGAAGCAGGAGAGTGATTCTCGGCTCCGGGGAAGGGTGGGGGCAGGAACATCAAGGACCTGCTTGGGGAGAATCAGGAATGGCCTTGGAAAGGGATTGGAGGCAGCAGGGGGTTGGGAAGGGAGATACCGTATAGAACTCGGAACCTGTGTTCCCACCTCAAGCCAACTGGTTCTCAGCTGGATGCTTGGATGTGAGGGGCCAGGAAAGGAAGAAAAGTGATGTGGGTCCAAGCAGAGAGGGCCGCATCTAAGTGTTTCTAAGACTCCAGAAGCAAACCCCACAGCGACTTGTCCTCTGTTGTGCAGACTCTCGGGGACGGGCCCAGAGACCTTGAGGAGTGGAGGTCGAAGACCTTGCTGGGACTTTAGGATGCTGGGGTCGGGCCTCTGCTGAGTCTCTGTCCTGTGCCAGCACGCATTTTGCCCCCAGGGAGCTGTCTTGGCAAGTGTCACACCTTGGTCCCATGTCACACCCCCTGCTCAGCACAGAGGCACCGCGACACAGGACAGGAAGCCCCCAGCCACGTGAGCTGTGACCCACTCTTCACGCTCCAGACCACCACCCCCAGGCAGCTGCCGAGTCTGTTTCCCAGGGAAGGACTGTGAGGGCCCTTCCTAAAGGGAGCCTGAGGGTGGGTGAGTGCTCCCCCAGGGGCCCCCCGGAAGGAGTGGTGAACAAGTCCAGTCTGACAGTCACCCTCCAGGGAGCACCTCTGCCCAGCTCGGTGGCCGTGGCTCTCACGGGGCCGGCCGCCTCCCTCGTGTGCAGCCCCGCTCCCTGCTCCCGTTCCCAGGCACCTCGCGCAGCCGCCCGGCGGTGCTACTAGGTTCCAGAGGCGTCCGTGGGCTCCGTGCCTGGGCTGCAGCTCGTCCGTGGCGCGAGTGCGGCTTCCTCTGCCCCTGTGCTGGGCAGACCCGCGGCTCCCTGGGCCCCTCAAGCCGCTGCCTCCCCGCAGCTCCGAGGGCGTCACGGCTGACGTGCCTTGGCCCGCTTGCCCCCTTGGCTTTCTGTGTTTGCGTTTGCTCTCCGTGTTCCCTTTGGTTTTTGGTTTTTGTTTTGTTTTTTTTAAATGGTCTATTGTCAAGTTGGTTTCCATACAACACCCAGTGCTCATCCCCATACAAACTGAGGACTGATGGGTGTGGGGGGGAGGGGGGGTGATGGGCATGGAGGAGGGCACTTAAGGGCATGTGTTCCCTTTGATTTGTGCCCTAGTGACTTGAGCACTTAGCCCCCCAGGCAGAGGCCCCGGATTGTGTCCCGGCACAGAGCACAGAGCAGGCACCAACGGGCCGGGCTGCCATGGAGTGAATTCGCCTTGGCCTCCCTGGGAACTCCGGGCGCGGGGCCTCGCCCTGAGAAACAGCGCAAAGTAACATCTGCCCCGTTGGACTCAGAGCTCATGGGTATTTTCAGGCAGTAACTGGAAGGCGGAAGGTATCGGACCATCTGCCCTGCTCAGTGAAGACCCCTTCCTCTCCCCCGCTTCGCTTCCACTCCCACCACAAACATAGACAATGGTGGGCAGGCGGGGCTGCATTTGACATCACAGGGCCATGTCTGGCTTTTGTTCTCCTGGCTGAGGTCTGGGCGACTCCGAGAGCGGATGATCTTTGCTAAATGTTAAGGAAATGGACGCTGAGAGCCCCTCCTTACCCCAGCCCTACGTTGAGGTGGTGAGGTGTTGTTCTGGGCTCTCAGAGGACGTGAGCTGCAGCCCTTCTGGCTGTGGGAGCCTCCCTGAGCAGCAGGGAGCAGGTTCTGCCAGGAGAAGCCCGTTGGCCAACAGTCTCGCGCTACTTTCCCCCTCCCCCGCTGAAACATTTGCAAGCCCAGATGTATCCATTCTCCACGAACAAAATGACTCTGTTTTGACCGTTTTGCAGAACTAGGACTTTGCTCCTTGCTCCCGGGTGGGGCGTGGGGGGGCGGATGTCTGTCTTTCAGTCTATTCCGAAGGAGGCAGTGGAGACCCACCACTTGGAACCTTCTCATGATTTATTGGTTTCAGGGGTCTGAGTGAGGGCGGGGCGCAGGTGGGAAGAAAGAGCTATACAGACTTTGGAGTTTGAAAGAAGGATTAGCCGTGTGGACCACCTGGAGTGGAGGCAGATGCTATGGCTCAGGTACGAGGACCTCCTGCGACGTCAAAGTGTCACCTTTTGCCTCTCTGTGGCTCATCCACCCCTTGGAATGAACTCAGTCACACTCACGGACAGGAATCAGTCCCCTTGACTGAGGGTCTGCTAAGGGGTTGGGGGCCCTGTGGTCAGGGGACCCCACCAGCACAACCAACCCCACCCCTTCAAGGGAGTTAGAGTGCGCCCCAGGTTTTCAGCTCTGGGAGGCTGGGGTAGAGAAATGCTGGCCAGCTTTCCTAGAAAACAGGGCTTTCAAATGCAGATCCGAGACTTCCCATCCGAAGCCTCTCCAGGTCCTCTCCCTGGTGCTTGTGGAAGGTACAGATTGCCAGGCCAGGTCAGTCCATGACGTGTCTGCCTTGGGAGGGCCAGGGTGGGGCCCGGGACTCTGAACTGTACCCCATCCTGCATGATTCTAACAGGCAGCCTGGACACCCAGCCTCTGGCCGAGCAGGCCAGCATCGGGCTGTGCCCGGCTCACAGGTGTGAGCTCAGAAGCCCCGAATCAGGCAGTTGCCCTAGATCGCCTCCCTGTGAAGGAATCCTAAAACCTTGACAGCATTTTCCAAAGGTCTCAGCAAGCTTCTCGGGACCCTGAGTAGCCAGCCTGTGAGCCCTGAAGCCTGTTCATTTGGGGGGTGTGGGAGCTACTTCTGGACAAGGTGGGCTCGGTCACAAATGTTGTCTTCATTGGACCAAAGACACGGAAGTGAAAGCAATGAGTCTACATGAATCCATTTTCCTGTGAACGTCTCCCGGCACTCCGTGCCAAGGCAAGGCAGCCTCTGTCATTGACTGCGCCTTTCTACCCCAAGCCCCAAATGAGCGCGTGTGTGTGTAAGGTGGGATGGAAATCACCAAGGGTGGCAGATGAGGTTGGGATGTTTGTGGAGCTGGGGAAACAGGGCTGAGCTGTCTGTCCCTCCAGGTCGGAATGGGTGCTGGCTCCAAAGCAGGGAGGGGGGCCGGGGCTGCGGAGATGCTGTCCCGAGGCCTGAGCGGGTGGCCTTGGGAGCAGAGCAGAGCTTTCTCTGCACCGTGTGTGGGAGTAGAGGCCCTGGGGTCAGACAGTGGTGAATTCAAGTCCCTCTCCTCATCCTACCCTGGTCACCACGGACCAGACACTGAACTCTCCCAACGTCAGAGTTCACGTGGGTTCAGCGGTCTTTACCGAGTGCCTACTGAATTTGTCAGCAAAGCCAAGTTCATCTGCCTGATGCGCAGCAAAGACCGTCATGGAGACACGGAGGATGAAGGAGACAGTGGTTTATTCCGGAGGCAGGAGGGAGAGCCTCACCTCCACCCCCTAGAGGAGGACAGTCAGGGGTGCTTAGTGGCAAAGGGAAAAGGTCTGGGTACAAAGGTGCCGCTGGTAACCCTTTGGATACGGGTCTCCATCCCCACGGTCCTTGGATCGGTCCTCACCCTTGTGGGTATCGGGACCATGACCCCTCCAGTCACTTCCTGCTGAAGTGGGGCTGAGACCGGGGTTAGGGAAATGGGAACTTTTGGGTGAAAGCCAGTGTTCTGCATTCCCGGGATTTTTGTACTTTGGTCAGTAGTTCTTGTACGATGTTGTGTCTAGGCTTTGAGGGGAGGGTTCTGGGACCAAGTGGCATGTTGTTCTCATGGCCTGATTCCCTTGGAACCGTTCCCCTGAGTCATGGTTTCAGGTCCGGCAGAGGCTCACTGGCCTGAGCCCGATCCTTTTCAACCTTCTCCCCGCTGACGGGGTGTAGGGACCCTGTGGATCCTTATCATTCAAGCTTGATGAATCCACGGCTCAATTCCCTATGCTTTCTGAGGAATGGAGGGGTCAGCAGGGTCTGACCTGTCCAATGAGGCTGAGCTGCTCCTCTGGGCTCCCGCTCTTCAGGTCTTTATGACATCTTCAGTGACAGCTTTTGATGTCGCTAGAGGAGGCAGGCACTGTGAAGACACATCTGTGGGCCACACCAACCTGCTGGGAGCCAACTCAGGTCCTGGATGTACCTGATAGTATCCAGTTCCCTGATGGGAACCCTGCCAGAAACTCCTAAGTCATGAAAATCACATAGAAAGTCTTCCAAAGAACATGTCACAGGGTTTTAAACCAAGCCCACTCCTAGGGACCAGTCTTCCCCCCAGCAGGGCCCGTGCACGGGCTCTTTCCAGGTTACGTGGGTTTCTCGGCACAGCTTTGCCATAGATCGTTTTTTGTCTTTTTCCAGTCACATAGTGTCTGCAGACAGCCTGTGATTTCCATCGGATGCCCAAGGCATCGGACACTATGGTTTTCACTCCACTGTCACTCTGCATTCTTAGCGGCAGTCCAAGCCTAGGAACAATCTTGCTTGAAAGCGTCTTGACAGCTTCTGAGGCTTCTCTGAACGGCATGGAGAAGCTTCCGTCCCGTTTGGAAAGGTGTCTGCACATCGAAGCAAACCCCGAGAGTTCCCTGTTGTCCCTTGCGCTCTGGGAAAGGCTGCCTGCCGGTCTGCCCCAGGACCTCCGCCTCTACCCTGTATCCCTTTGAGAACACATGGGGACCCAGTCTTAGGATTGTTTTTAGCACAAGTGTCACCTGTTTTCAGCATTTCTTTGAAAATCAGAGCCTGCAATATACTTCTGGGTCCGCTGAAGTATGGGTCTTTCCCATAATGGGTGCTGTGACGGATATGGCGACTTACTTCTTTCACTGGAAGCTCTAGCATAAGTATTCATGATGTTGCCAGCCGGGATCAATGCTGGCATCAGGGTGTCCAGATCCCCACTGCTTGCTTAGGTCCTCGCTGCTCCTCCAAGGACTGCTGGGGTCGACGTGTAGCTCAGTCTCTACTTGGCACTAAAGCTCTTGGAGAGGGTTTTGTACGGGCTGCCTGCATGGTTCCTTCCCTTGGGCAGTCAGTCCAGTTTCTGGCGTCTTCAGCAGTGGACGATAGCCGACGGGCCACCACTGCATGCAGCTCTTCCTTGTCTTCGATCCATGAGACTGTCCCCGTCCCAGAACACTTCAAAGTCTGGCTTCTCCGGGGGCAGGCCGTGCGGGCGGGGTGGCTGCTGTCAGCTCGTTCAGTTATCCACGTGTCTCTGGTGATCTTTGCGAGCGGCCCTGACAGCACAGGCCACTTTTCTCTCAGGCTGACCTCGGCATGTCTGGCTTCGGTTTGCAGGGGTTCAGGAAAAAGCCTTTTTCGTTCTCTGTGCTTCCAGTCCAGGCAACAGGAGAACACTGGAAACTGTGGTTTGGAGAGTCAGGGTCTAGTATTCCGGAACCTGGTCAAAAGAATTCAGGACTCAGCCCGGTGGTATAGACAACCAAAAAACATCCAGAGACGGTTCATCAGAACTGGGATCTAACGCTTACCAAGGGGCGTTACTGAAACAATCTCCCTGTCTAAAACCACCCTCGTTTCTGGCAAATAGAGCCAAATTAAGATACATTTGTTCATAAAATAGGCCAGTGTGAACTGGGCCTCTTTACACAAGTGCCGTCAGAATGGGGATTGGTCATACAGGTTTTTGGTGTTTTTAATCTGCTCTGATGGAACTTTTCATAAGGAATGTCAGATTGAGCTCTTAACAGCCTCGTCGAGCTCAAGACCCCAAGCCAGCACGTGCCGTCAGCCTTTGCCCGCCACGCCTGTAGACTGGGCTGGCGTCCCCTCTTCTCAAGATCCCCCACATACCCTGAGCTCCCTGCACCTGCCAGGAAGGGACGACCTCCCTTGTCCACCTGCTAGGGCTGCTGGAAACTTCGTCAGCGTGGTACCAGGCGACTTGTCCAAGGGGCTTCATCGGCTCCGTAAGCTCAACGTGAATTCGTTCCTGAAAGCTGCCCGAGCCCAGCTGAGTCTGGGCGTAGCTCCCTCAACCATGCCGTTCCCGTCACAGGCTTGGCAACACGACCAGTGTTTCTAGTTGTGTCCTGTTACGAGGAGCACAGATTCGTATCCAACGTTTGCAGATAAAGACACTGCGGTGGAAAGACAAGAATGCTCCCTGAGAGTTTCTACTCCCAGGGGCACCAGGTAGGGAGAAGGAGAGAAGGGTTTCATATCTGTTGAGGTAGATTTTCTTGTCCAAGTTTCTGAGTCCTCGGTAGACTTAAATTTAGAGGAGCAACCATGAGAGAAGCAGCAATGGTTCCGACAAGAGTCTGTTTGAAAGCCGTTTCCCCATTCCTTCTGGAAATTCTGACTGGTTTGGCTTTATGATCTTAAAGGAATCAGAGACCTGTCTATGTGAGTACAGGGCAGCCGGCAAGGAGGTGCTGTGACCCTGGAGACTTGAGTAACTAGGATGACAGGCGATAGCGTTGTACCAGGACATCTCAGCACCTCAAGGGTTGTACAAAATGTCCAGGACACTGAGAGCAGTCCCCCACACTCAGAGCCCTAGAGGGATGGTCATCCTGTCTGTGACGACGCTTCCCGTGTCGTTTGACACACAAGGGACCAAGTCTCATTAGTCAAAGAGACTTCCCTTTACAAGCGGGATTTTTGGAATTTTGTGAGATAATCAGAAGATTTCAAAACACATGCTGAGATAGGATTACAGATCATTACGAAACAAGGTACTTATTCAGCCAAGGTGGCACAAGAGATTCTCAGGCAATGCAGAGGGTTATGGAGTTGTTGAGAAACCTCAACCCTCTTACCACTGAGCAGAGTCAACTTTCCTAAGGAAGCACAGAGCTAACAAAGACAAGACACAGACACTTGGTTTTTCTTCTTTTTTTTTTTTTTTAATATTTTTGTTTACTTCTAGGAGAGAGAGAGACAGCATGTGCAGGGGAGGGTCAGAAGGAGAGGGAGTCACAGACTGAAACAGGCTCTAGGCTCCGAGCCGGCAGTCAGTACAGAGCCCCACGCGGGGCTCGAACCCACGAACCGCGAGATCATGACCCAAGCGAAAGTCTGATGCCCAACCGACGAAGCCACCCAGGCTCCCCGACACTTGGTTTTTCTAGGCAGATTAAAGATAAAGGAAAACCTCTTTGATCACTTAGACCAATTATGTAAGAAGGTTCTGTCCTGTTAACGGCGAAAAAACCCAAATTCCAGTCTTGTGCCTGCGTCCTTGGGGTGTGACACTTGAGTCGTTGCAACAAGATGAATCTGTAAACATGGATGCAGCCCCTTCGTTTTCCCTCCGTGTCATCCCTCACGTTGACACATACTTGCTTTGACAAGGACATCGGGGCCCCGCACGGGTCTGCGTCCCTGTGATGCGTGTCTGGATGCGCTGACCAGAGACTCGGGCAGGAACGAAGGCCTCCCAGCTGTTGTGATGCTGCCAGCGGCCCTCAAGGCTCAGACACCCGCAGGGATCCAAGGCCGTGCCCTCTTCCCAGGTGGTCACAGCCAAAGACTGTTCTGAAGAGCCAGCCCCTGTCACCTACTTTGGGGTAGTTCTGAAGGGCAGTCCAGCTCCCGGGACTGCTCAGGGAGTCGGCTGAGGCTCCTGTTGAAGTATCACTGCTCGGCTTCCGCCTCATCTGGTTCTCTGCCTCTTCGTTCCCCTCCTCAGCTGTCAATTCTTCCCTTATAAACGTGTTTTTCACATGCAGAACTCCAGAGTCTTGGTCCTGAGCATGCATAGCATTTCTTTTGAAAGATTCCCTTCTCGCAAACCTTCTACAGTTTTCCTTTTCACATTCATTCCAATTTTGTTCTAGGTTTTCCCTCTTTATTTAATTTTTTTAAAATTTTTGTCTAAGAGAGAGCATAAGCGGGGGGAGTGGTTTGAGGAAAGAGGTGGAGGAGAGAGAGAGAGGGAGAGAGAGAGGGAGAATATCTCAACCAGGCTCCACTTGGAGGCTGACACGGGGCTCGATCCCACAACTCTGGGATTCTGACCTGAGCAGAGGTGAAGAGTGGGATGCTCTAGACACCGAGCCACCCAGGTGCCCCACGTTTTCCCTCTTTGAACAACCAGCCTCCCTTCCCTTACATACAGAGCTGGCTCCCTTCTTTGTTCAAGTCGTCTTCATTGCATTTCTTACAATTGTTTACATCTGTCTGTCTGTCCTTCACTTCCCCATAAAGCTTCAGGAGCTGTCAGACAAGACTTGAAAGTTTTGTCTTCTCTGTCCCATTTTGGGACAGTAGTAACATGAACAGCTGGTTTGACTTTCAGTAACACAAGTGGAGTAAAACTATTCTGTTTCATGTTGGCAACTCTAAAGACATATGTCCATTTTAATTCAACAAACAACCTGAAATTAGCTTTCAAACCAAATATTTTTGAAGATCACAACATGAACTCGAAAGGCAACGGGGGTCGTTTCTGAGTTTTAGAACGCCCAGTTCTTCAGCACTTGCCTTGAAACTGGCTAAGTAGAGCCCTTTTCCAACTTACTTTTAGCAACACCACCTGGTGGTAGAGAAACTGTCTCATACTGACAACACACATACACACGTACAATTACACAAAAGGTTGCAAGCAAAATCTCAAAGGCCCAATCTCCTAATATCTCCCTTTTACAAAACACAGCTAATTGTGAGATGGCATTACACTTTATGGATCCATTAATCAGTCATGATTCTCAAGAGTAGAATGAATGTTGTGGTCAAGCAGAGTTGCCAAAAAATCCCCCACCAAAAAAAAACACAAAAAAGCAACCAAAAAAAACAAAAAACAAAGACTGCCTGGCTTGGGAGACTGCGGCTGGGCGGGATGGAGGTGCAGACAATTTGTCACTTCCCATTGTCCACCGAGAACATGGCTAGTTTTATTCAAAGATCCCCAATGCTGCCAGCAACCCACAGACCAACGGAAGCCCAGGCTACCTCCGTGAGTGTTTTCCTTTGCGAGAAACCTCGTGGCTCCGCCGACCGAACCAAGCCACTTCCTCATCAGCCGTTTCTTAAGCAAGCGAGTAAAGGAGGCTCAGAGAACCCAAACCCCCTGGTGGATGAGGCTGTAGGTGGGACCGTGTGGGGCACAGGTTGCGTTTGTCCGTGTCCGCCCGTCCTTCTCCTTTCCCTTCTTCTCCCTGTGCTGCAGTCTCTGCAGACTCACCTCCTTGGAACCCTGACGGGGTGGGTACGTGGAAGACCCCTGTGCGCTGGGGCAGGAAGTGCTGGCCCCGCTTGGGGAAAAGTCCACGTGCACCCTCCTCTGTCCTCCCTTCCCTCGCGTAGGGTTCCGATTCTGATTTCACAGGCCTTTTACTGTGTCTGTCTCTTTGGCTCTCTGAGCTGCACCCTGAACCATTTCCTCAGGATGGGCTTTCGGTCGTTTGCTAATTCTCCTCCCCCCGCCAGCCGTGTCCAGTCTGTGGTGTGGCCCATCCGTTGCGGACCGAGGCTCTTGGAAGGGGTCCAGAGATGCTCAGCCTGATGACAGACTTACATCTTTTTTTTTTTTTAAATATTTTTAATTTATTTCTAGGAGAGAGAGAGACAGCGTGAGCAGGGGAGGGTCAGAGAGAGAGGGAAACACAGACTCTGAAACAGGCTCCAGGCTCCGAGCTGGCAGTCAGCACAGAGCCCGACGTGGGGCTCGAACCCACGAACCGCGAGATCATGACCCAAGCGAAAGTCGGACGCTTAACCGACTGAGCCACCCAGGTGCCCCTCTGATGACAGACTTACATCTTTATGCACCGTGTGTCCAGAAGCATAGGTGAATAATTGGGTTTTTATTTTTTTTATATTTATTTATTTATTTATTTATTTTTCAGAGTTTGTTGTCAAGTTGGTTTCCATAAAACCCCCAGTGCTCCTCCCCACAAGTGCCCTCCCCCATGCCCATCACCCCACTTCCCCTCTCCCCCACACCCCATCCGCCCTCAGTGTGTTCTCAGTATTCAAGAGTCTCTCATGGTTTGCCTCCCTCCCTCTCTCCGACTAGGTTTCTAAATATATCAGTGTCTTCACGTAGAGAACAAAAAGGAGAGCTCCAAGCCAAAGTCCTGACAGTACTAGCTTGTATCATTGTCCATGTCCTTACTTCTGCCGGAGACGACGTCTTCAGAAGGCTCTGAGTTACGGTCCAGGGCCCTTTCGTTTGAGCCCGAAGCACCCCGTTCACTGCAGGGCCGCTTCGTGGTCAGGGCAAGCCTTTCAGCTTTGGTTTCTCCGGGAATGTCTTCATCCCTTCCTCATTTGTGAAGGACCGTTTCCCAAATGCAGAATTCTTGGTGGACAGATTCTTCCCTTTAAGCCTTTGAGCCCGTCAACCCTTGCCTTCTGGCCTTCAAGGTTTCTGGGGAGACATCTGCTCACGACCGTATCGGTGAAAAGATGATGAAAGCAGTTTTCCTTTGAGCTGTATAGCTGTTGATAATGAGTCCTATCATGTGTTACACAACACAGCATTTCCCTATATGTTGTAGCCCCATTTTGAGACCAGGAATGGAGTAGTTTTAGACATTACGAGGGCTCTGAAAGCTGAAAATGATCGTTTTCTTAACTCAAAATGAAAAGGCACTGACCCATCTTATAGGTTTCAATTTCTAACAAAGGAAATATCAGTCTTGAAAAGCCCACACCAACAAACAAAAAGCCCACTGGGATACTTTTTTTTTTCTTTTAATTTTTTTTTTAATGTTTTATTTATTTCTAGGAGAGAGAGAGAGAGACAGCGTGAGCAGGGGAGGGTCAGAGAGAGAGAGTCACAGACAGAAACAGGCTCCAGGCTCTGAGCTGGCAGTCAGCACAGAGCCTGACGGGGGGCTCGAACCCACGAACCGCGAGATCATGACCTAAGCAAAAGTCGGACGCTTAACCGACTAAGCCACCCAGGCGCCCCTTCTTTTAATTTTTTTTGAGTAAAGGGGTCTTGGGCACAAAAAGGGAGGAAACACTGTGGTCGCAGACATCCCGGCCATGATTGCATGATGGGCCCATTTCCTGCTCTGACCTCATAAAGCACCATTGTGAGGTAGCCACAGGCCCTGCCTTTATAAGCCCCTGGCTCGGCCCGGTGTTCGGTCTTTATAGCCCAGGAAGCCTTGGTGACCTGTCGGCTGACCCTAGCTAGTTTGGTTTCTGCTTCGCTTTGTGTAGTTTGGTCCATATATTCTTTTCAGTTCTCTCTTTTCTCCACTCATTTTTCCTCCATTTTCTTTTCTCTTCCTTTTTTTCTTTGCCCTTTCTTTAAATCTTGTTTTTTTAATCTGTCTCTTTTTCTCCCTTCGTTTTCTTTGTTTCTTTTTCATTTGTTTCTTTCTTTCATATTAGCTTTTTTTTGCCCTTTCTATCTTTTCTTTTTCTTCATCTCTTTTCTTCATTTTCTCCCTCATTCTCTTTGTTTTTTTCATTTGTTTCTTTGTTTAGTATTAGTATTTTAGTATAGTTAGTATTGTTCATCTCGTTGGTATAGTTAGTGAGCGTAGTATTGTTAGTATTGTTCATCTTGTTGGTATAGTTAGTGAGCGTAGTATTGTTAGTATTGTTCATCTCGTTGGTATAGTTAGTGAGCGTAGTATTGTTAGTGTAGCCTAGTAAGTGTAGTTAGCCTTGTTGATATTAGTCCGTTAGCATAGTTAGTGTAGATTATAGGTTAGTTAGGATCCGTGTAGTTAGGTCTGGTAGTTTGAGTGTAGTTAAGGAGGTCACCATGTTTCGTGGGCTTTCACCCATGGTCCATGACGTCCGCCCCAAGACCCTAGGTGGGGGCGGCATGTCCAAAATTGTACCCAAACTGGATGTGACATTCATCCACAAAAGTCTGAAGGACTCCACTGGTCTCCAGGGACTTCTGCGTGAAGCTCAGAAAATGAGGACATCGAATTCACCCATTGTGAAGTCACTTCAGGTGGTCAACACAAGCAAAATGTTAGTACTCGTATCAGAGTATGTCATCGGAGACCAGCTGGGGGTCGAGTGCATCCACCGTGGCCGCGTGGCTGATAAGCTCTGCCAACTTCTAGCCATCATGGAATATGGCCACCAAGAAGGTATCTTCCCCAAGGGCCTAGACCTAGAGCAGCTGCTCTTTAATCAAGACCTAAAGATAGCAAGCACGGGCATTGGCCTGAGCATCCAGTTTGCGGGCTACAAAGTCCACACATTTGAGGAGATCCCCACTTCTGCCCCTCGACTCTTGGTCCGCCAGGAATCCTCCCGGCCTTCCACAGATGTGTGGAGCCTGGGGATGGTTTTCTATTGCTTAGCGACGGGGATGGAGCCAGTTGAAGCTGGGGAGGTCGGCTGGGACGTCCATGGGGACTCGCGACAAGAGGGTGTCCTGATGCTGATGGCACTGAGAGATCAAAAGGTTTGGAGCAGATTAAGATCCATCCAGCGGGTATTGGGCAAAGGGGGACATGCAGGAAAGGACGAAGGACTGAGTCCTTGGACTTACAGAAACGAAGACCCCCTGATACCTCTAGCGGTGCCAGAATGGCCAGGCTGTCACCCACCCAGCCCTGGGACCACAGTGAGCACACCCAGCACAGCTGACTCCTGGAGCCCCACGTCAGCCTCCCCCTCCTCCTCCAGCACATACTACCTGGGGTCCTTGGAGAGAACCTCTGAAGACACCAGCATCCACAACACCATCAATATCAGTTATTGTGAAGACATAGAGAACGAGGAGGAACGGACCCCAGGGAGAACCAGCATTCAACCCCAGACCCGAGTACCAAGTTTCTTTTCCTATGTTAGGAAGTACATGGGAAGGTACATGTTTCCAAAAAATAAAGTTCACCCACAGTAGGAGAGCTATGGTCCGTGCCTTTATTTCTTCTGTTTTTTAAGTTTCAGGAAACTTAAATTAACTGTTTTGAAAGGGAGGACAGGGTGAGTTGGGGAGGGGCCGGAAGAGAAGCCAAACAGGCTCCCGGCTCTCAGCTGAGATCCGATAGGAGGCTCCGACGTCCAAAACTGTTGAGATCCCATCCTGAGCCCAAACTGAGAGTGGGATGCGTAAGCGACTGAGGCCCACCCAGGTTCCCCGTCCCTGCCTTTGATGCGGAGGGAACGATGCAGAGCTCCGGGAAGCCTATGGACAGGCACAGGAGAGTGGCCAGGGTGATGGGTGGGACCAGATCCAGGACACCTAACCACGCTGCAGGAATGACGGCGGGAGAGCCACCTGCTGGATTTGGAGTTGTAGGAAACCCAGGGTGGAGGTGGTGACCTTTTGGGGTGATGTGGGGTTCGTGGTTTCCAGAGTCAATGGCCAAGGAAGACTTTGTGAAGAAATCTTGGGTGCAAACGAGTGATTTTATGAAAGCACGGGGATGGGACGCACGGGGATGGGACCCACGGGCAGGGCGAGCCGCATTGGGGTCGTGTCGGGTCGCTCATTATGTAGTCTCTGGTTGGGAGGGCGTTAGGGATAGAGTAAGTCTCCATGGAATTCTGGAAGCAAGGTTCCAGGGCCTTGAGGGGCTAGACGTTGGTGGGGAAACGCCATGCGTTTCTTCCCGTTTCATGAAACCTCAGTCACGAGACCCCTCATGGATCTCGGCGAGCACAAGCGTGGCGTGTGATTGCCAGCCTGTACGATGGGGGCTTTGAGATGAAGTAGACTTGCAGGGTCCTCGAGGTTAGCATAATGTGAAGAAGCTAAGGTTCTCTTTTGCCCCCACCAAGATGTCCTCCTCGAGGCAGCTGAGCTCCTAGAGGGAGGTCCCTCTGCCTGTTTCAAGGACTTGTCATTGGGCTGCAGGCAGTCAGGGAATTTAAGTTTTCCCTGGCCTCAGTTTCCCACACGACCACGGCAAGCACTTCGACACCTGCCCTTTGTTCCGGGGTCTCCACGAGCGTCCGAGGACGATCACAACATATCCCACCTGGGAGGGCCGGCGCCAGCCTGTATCTCGCCCTCAGCCTGCCTCATGCTCCCTCACCAGATCCCCCCTGAAGGCTTTTGACCTTGAAATCGTTAGGGTTGCTGCAGGCGGATGGGCTCGTGTTCCGTACCTTCTTCCTGCTGAGGAGGGGCGTAGAGTTGTCCCTACCTGTCTTGGTCCATGTGGGCCAGTCGGGGAACATAGAGGGGAGTGAGAAAAGGCAGAGGCCGTGGCATCCAAGGTGGGCAACCCATATGAACCTCCTTGAGGAGAAAGGATCGTGTGATGACTTGGTGGCAGTGACGAGTCTTGGTACCAGGCAGGGAGACGTGGGAAAAAACAGCCAACCGGAATGCCAATAACTGGAGCCCAAATGGAAGTGCTTGGGTAGCTGACAAACCTCCTGCAGTCCAGGAGTTGAACCAGTCATTGAAGGAAAGAGGGGGATTGTTTGAAGCGTCCGTTGGAGTCCTCATGTCAGTCCGAAATGCAGAAACGTTTCTGCGGGCATCCGGAACGTACACCCATCTTTTGCGTTGGAAGGGGTATCCGTTCCACCTCGTGCGGCGGTTGGCCCATCACGTGCCGTTATACTTTGCAGAACTGTTCTATGCATTGGAGTTACTGGGGTATTTCACACTGGAGTGGTATGATATGTAGAGATTCCTTTGGGGCCTTCACTGGGTACCGGGTGGTGGATTGCCGTCCTAAAGACTCTCTGGTTGAGGAAGCAATCAGCTCATGAATCAGAGGTCCTTTTCTGGAACGAAAGGAAACAGGTAATGAGTTAGAGCAAATTACCAAGCTCGTGTCCACCAGCGCCGCCAGGGAGATGTTAGATGTCAGGCCGGAAGCATCCTCAGATGAGAGTGGGAATAGGCAGCAGGAATCTGATGGGGCTTTCTGGCCTGTGCCCCCAATATCTGCGGTGGTCCTTTGACTGGCCCGTCATAAGAAAGAATTGTTAGTAGAACTTGGGAAAAGAGACCGAAAAAGAGAGTTGTGACCATCCTCTAAGAGACGTTTGAGGTCTTCCACAGGCTCACAGGAAGAAGGCGGCACATGAGTTTGCTCATTGATATCCTGCAAAAGGGGGTACAAGTTTTATTTCGATACAGGAGCCGGTGAAAAATGCCCCCGCAGAAGTGGGCGAATTCCTCTGCCTTTGGTCCTCGATAGATGCTCAGGTTCCTGCACCGGGAGGAAGAGACCTTCTTGACTCTCGTGGGGAGGCTGCTGGGAACTGTGGAAGGAAGGTCTCAGGCCCACATTCCCAAGGGTCTTTATGGCTCCATGAGTCATAAGTCAACCTCCGTTCCTTAGAGCTACATGGTCTAAGCTCCTGTGAGATCTAGACCTGAGCCCCAACCCAGAGTGGGACGCTTGAGTGGCTGAGGCCCACCGAGGTTCCCCGTCCCTGCCTTTGAAGTGGAGGGAAAGATGCAGACCTTGAGGAAGCCCAGGGACAGGTACAGGAGAGTGGCCATCAGCTGGACCAACACGGGCTGGTGTGTGACACGGGATGGGCGCCCTGTGTGCATAAGGAGGCCCAGGAAGATCGGGGCCCATGGATCATGGACTGTGCACACCCCCCACAGTTCTCTGCAGTGGATTCCAGTCGAGAGGGTTTACCATGCCACGGCCTACAAGAGGAGAGGCCGCCCTAGCTGCTGGTCTGTCCTGTCCCCAGCTGGGTGAAGCTTCTCCTTGCAGAGAAGTCTCCACCCCTGCTCTGAGAGACGCAGAGTCATGGCCTCTGATGATGTTTATGACAACTCACTTCCACAGCACTTGGGATGTGCCTGGCCCTGGTCTGAGCGTTCCATGGGGTCCTCACCACCCAGGAAGGAGGCACTGTTTGTACACTCATCTTCTACATGAGGAAGCTGCAGCTCAGAGCTGTTATGAGGCTTGCCCGGGGTCACGCAGCAGGTCAGTGATGGAATGAGCTGGAATTTGATCCCAGGCGGTCTGACGCCAGACTCCATGCTCTTCCGACGTCACAGCATGGTCCCGTCGGACGCCGAGCGGGCTCCAGCACTGCTTCCTGACAATTGGTCTCAGACCCTGGTGCCAAGGGGCCCTTCATGGAGTGTAGAAGATCTTTGTCCCCGAGCCCTGGTCCATGGTGGGTCTGGGCCTGCCCTGGCCTCCTCGGCCCTGGAAGAGGCCCTCCCCAGCTTCCATGGCCAGCCCAGACCAGCTGTTGTTTCTCTTGTTTGCTTCAGGGGAGTCCCAGCTCCAGTTAGAGAATTCTCTCTTTTGTAGACTCTAGAAATTCTGGGAAGGGCCCTACATGGTGGGTCCTCAGTTCAGGGATTTCAGACCGCAGGAGCCCCAGGGAGACTATACTTTGTGAAGCCTCTGGTGCCTCAAGGAGCAGCTTTCTACGGACGCCTCAAGACAGGAGTGTGCGGAGAGTGACACGTGGCGTTGGCTGAGAATGATCTATGGTCAGGTTGGGTCTTGTGGGTTGGGGGCCGGTGTGTCTGGAGTGTAGTGAGATGCCCAAAGCTCGCAGCGGGGTGGGAAGAGGGAGCACTGTGTGGGTTGGTGAGGCATTTGGGTTTCACCTGGAGTGTCATGGAAAGCAGCTGGAAGGCTCTGAGTAGGGCCAGGAAACCGTAGAGGAGGCCAGATGGTAAGACACAGTCACTGCCAGACAGGCCACACCTTGGTTGTAAGTGTGGTAGCTGCCGTTCCTGTCAGTAGAGCAGAGCCCAGGTAACAGGAAACATGAGGGCCTGGTGCAGGTGCCGAGGCCAGCCAGGACCCCTGCCCTTAAATCCTTCAGCCTGTGCGGTCTGAACCCTGCATGCCCAGAATGGTGGGGTGCCTGCATCAGCCAGTTTCTGCTGCATAAGAACCACTCCAAAATGTGGCAGTTTACACCAACTGTTTACTTAGCTGAGCAGTTAGCTGGTCGGGCAGGTCTTCTGGGCTCCCTCAGACATGTGTGGTGAATGCAGGGGTCAGTGGATTTCGGGATGGGTGTTAGCTGCAGCGGCCAGGGGTGCTGGTAAGTGGCCTGAATGTCTCTCATTCTACCAGGAGGCTCTCTGGGCTTCTGCACATGCTGGTGGCAGAGAGGGTGGGCACTCAAGGTCACAAGATTGTTCGAGGCCTATGCCCGATATTGGCCCAGCATCATTTCCAGCATGTCCTGTCGGCCAGAGGAAGTCATGGATCCAGCACAGATTCAGAGCAGGAGCAGGGGAGTTGGGGAGCCAGTCCCCACCTCCTGATGGGAGGAGCTACCCCATCCTATTGCAAAGAGTATGGAGACACGGAGGTGAAGAAATAGAGCTGTTTATGGGTCAACCACAGTGTCCCTGGTTCTCGAGGGAGGAGTAAGACAGGAGCCAGGGCCCCAGACCGGTCACCATGGCTGTGTCTGTCACCCTGAAGAAACCAGACCCCTTATAGTCCAGAGGGAGCTCAGACCGTTTGTTCCTATGCCGTCAAATGGCAGCAAGAGACTCAGCAGTCCCCATGGAGGCGTCTTTCTCTGGGATGCTGACCCCCAAGACTGCAGACATCATCGGGAACAATAGCACACCCTTGGCCTCACCTTTTCCAGGAAGCCCTCTGGCTCTCCAGGCTTCCTCTGGACTCTCCCTGGCTCGCCCCTTGGCTCCTGTCCCAGAAAACAGTGTACTGTGTCCGTCACTGGTGCATGTGAGTGTCAGCCTCCTGAGTCAGAAAGGGCGCGGCTTGCGGACGGGCCGTGTCTGCTCCCCCTGAATCCCTACAGCTGGGGGTGTGCCCTGAGGACGAGGCCGGGAGGGTGTGGGCACTGCGGACCTGCAGTCAGTGCTGGCTCCCAGCGGCGCCTGCAGGGAAGGGGAGGGTCACTGCCCCTGGCCGCAGGCTCCAGATGAGCTCCGCCTGGCGCAGGGGTGGGGTGGCTGGGAACGGGGGCTGCACGCAGGGCAGCGGCAGGGGTGCAGTGGAGCAAGGGCAGGGACCACAGTCGTCCTGCAGACAGTCAGAAATGGGTCTCCAGCTCTGGGCGCCAGCCCCAAGGCAGGAAGGCAGCTCGCAGGGGAGCATGCGGAGAAGTCGCTCCGAGCGTTCAAGGCCAGAGCTGGGCAGATGGAAAGGCAGGCAGGGCCTGGCACCCCAAGGGAAAGGGAGACATCGGCAACCTTTGACTATAGTTAGCTTCTAGTTACTGGAGTTTCCCTTGCCTGAGATCCAAGGTAGCCCAAATCAATAGGATTAGGATGAAAAAAGAAATACAAGGAAACTAGGACGCAGCAACCGCAAGCGCACTGTGGTGTCTGTGCCATCGCAGCGCAGGAGAAACATCTTCGTCACCGTGTCATGCACACCGAAGACGAGGGAGGGAAGGGTCGAGGCGGGGAACGCGGTCTTCGCCAGGTGTGCAGGGTGCGCCTCGCTGGGGCCCCCAGTGGGTTACACCTGCCAGACCTGCTGGTGCGCCAGCTCGACCTGCCAGCCTGGCATTAGCTGGGGATGCGCACGTCCTAGTGTCCTGGAGAGGAGACCCGGGTGTGAAGGGAGTCTCTGCTTGTAACCTGGGATCAAGTTCCAGGATCCCCTGGGGTTCCTTGAAATTTTCTGGAGAAACGAAACCCGTTTGATGTTCAAAACAAGGCTTTCCCCAGAATGGCACAGCTGAAAGTCCCCCAAAATGGACAAAATACAGGAATAGGTTTTGAAGACAGTGAGTGAACATCAGGCAGCAAAAGACAGTGATCCTGAGAGGAGGGAAGTGATCTCTGTGGTGTCCTGAGCATCTGCCTTGGGAAGAGGTCAGGACCCAACATGGTGGGTGATGTGTGTATGTGTAGTAAGGGAGGGAGGACAGAGCCCCGAGACCCCCCTGAGTTAAAGGGACGGAGCTGAGCGTCTGGGAAGCAGAAAGCAGGTGGAGCTCACCGGAATATCAGAGGACTGCACCGCATGGAGGGAGGACTCAGGACGTCTGCAGAGGTCCCCCCTTGGGTGTTGAGCGGAGCATTGGCTAGGACGTGTGTGAGAGGAAACTTCCAGAGCCTGGGAAATTAACTGTCCAAAAGAAGCCAGAGGTAGCACAGTGCCATTCCTTACCAGCCAGACCGGAAAGCCTCAGGATGCCTGGGACCTCGGCTGAAGCATTCTGAACAGACTTGTCCCAATAGCAGGAAAGGATTAGCCCTAAACCGAGCACTGGTGGTTTTAAGAACCTTAGAAACAAGACACTAAAGGATCAAGCCGTTTCCACATAACTTAACCATGTCCCAGAACAAAGCTCGAGGTGGTTTCGAGGAATACAGAAATACCCAGCAGGGTGAAATTCTCAATGTCTGATGTCCAGTGAAAAGTTTTCTGGCATGAAAACAGGCAAGAAAATATGACCCATATGAGGAGAATAGTTAATCCAACTGGCCCAAAATAAACACGGATGCTAGAATTACCAGAAAAGGTCATTAGTTATAAAACTGCTTTCCATATGTTCAGTAGGTTGTGTATAAACATGCAAGATGTGTTTTAAAAAACTTGTAGAGATTAACGTTCTAATGCAGTCACAAAAAATATTCAAATAATTTTAAAAAACGATTATGAAAAGAAGAAAAATAGAACAAAGAACCAGTGAGACAGAAAGAAAACAAATAGTTATGTCTAAGCATTTCAGTATTTATATTAAATGTAAATGGCCAAAATACTGTAATTAAAAGGCAGTGATTATCAGATTAGATGGTTTTTCATGGGCGGGGAGAGAGAGAGAGAGGAGGGGAGGGGAGGGGAGGGGAGGGGTAGAAGGAGGGAGACACAGAATCCAAAGGCGGCCCCAGGCTCTGAGCTGTCAGCACAGATCCCAAAGCAGGGCTGGAGCTGCTAGATCATGACTTGAGCCAAAGTTGGACACTTAACTGACTGAGCCACTCAGGCGCCCCAGATTAGGTGTTTTCAAAAAGGCAAGAACTATGAATTACCTACAAGAAATACCATACATATAAAGATACAAATATGTTAAAGTAAAAGGTTGGAAAACATATGTAATAAACCAGGGGCCACCAGTTGGAGGCGGGGCCCATGACTGAGCCAGAGAAGGCTCGGGAGCCAGGAGCTCCCACGGGAGGTGCACCTGAGAGCTCCTCTGGTCAGGAGTCAGGAGTGGGGCCGCTGCCCATGACCTTTGCCAGTTATGCCACGAAATGCTGTCCTACCGGTGCCCTTTCTTGAGTTCTGGGTGTGAGCCCTGTCCGCCTCATCACCATCTGGGCACCTGTCCAGTCTGCACAGTTGCAATCCAGCGTGGCCATGAGGGAGGAAGGGTGGGAGGTGCCATTCACACCTCGCTTTACAGAGGAGCCACGGCTCACCACCTGTCAGAGCCCTGTGAGTCTTTATTGAGCTCCATAGACTATTCTGGGGAGCAGGGCCTCCAAACTCATTGAATATGAGCCCCCCCCCTTATAGGCAGAGAAACTGAGGTTCAGGAGTTGAGCACGACTTTCAATGGTTAACATTCTGGAGTCCTAGACATCCCCGCTTTAGGGGCACAGGTTGGTGAGCTCGTCGGGACCCCTGAGAAGCTGCCCACCCCAGAAGTCATAGCTTGCTGGAGTAACCAGGACTCCCTGATCTGTAACTGGGGTCCTGATGATCTGCTGTCATCACCTTCCCCCCACCCCCACAGGCTGCCCACCCTCACAGCCTTGCAAAGGGGCCACACACCCTAATGTGAGCCTCCTCAGGGCCACAGAGGGGTTGCCGGACCGAAGAGTGGAGGGAGCCCACACTGAGACGATGGATTGGACTGAGTGCGCAGCGTGTCATGGGCTGCCCTCGTCCAAAAGCTGCCATCCCCCAATAGAGACAGAGTGGGCATGGCCGTGTTCCAGTAAAACTTGACTTACAAGAGCAGGCAGCGAGCCAGATTTAGTTCAAGACTGTAGCTGGCCAACCTTTGTTCTGCGTACAGCAATCCCCAGTGTAACCCAGATTCATCAGTCTGACTCCAGTCAGCAGCCCTGATGTGGGCCCAGGGCAGAGCAGGGCACTGGGCTGAGGGGCGCAGAACTGGGCCTGGGTTCCGTGTTCCATCACGCAATATGATCCTGGCAACTTGCTTGACCTCTCTGGGCCTCACTCTCCACCCCTGAAGGCTGGATCGAGGGTGCAGACTCAGAGCTGCTGGGGTCCCACTACCATGTAACAGAGAAAAGCTGGCTGGTGGGGGAACTGGAGCCCTTCTGAGGACTCAGCCGGCTTCTCCATTGCCATCAGTCGTTGCTGGTGGAGACGCTGGCCCCCGACATTACACAAGTCACAGGCCTCATTCCGATGGGAACCCTCCTGGTTATACGCTGGCCACGGACTCCGGCCAGCCTGACTGAGTGGGGCCGGCCGCAGCCACAAGCCATGTCCCTTTGCAGCCTCTCATCTTAGGGCTTTCATGCTTTTACTAGGGGACAGAGAAGCCGGGCTTTCCCAGCAGATGCAGCAGATGTTTTTAGGTTTGAAACAAATTGCGGTGGGGGCGGGGTGGGGGTGGGGAGGCAAACATTAGAAATAAACTCCCTCGCCTCACCTGTGTGCCTGTGTTCATGACCACCTGGAAATAACCTTCCAAGGCCTTCCGTGTGGCGCTCACATAGCTCAGAATTAGCCTGTGCAAAGCCGTCTTGGCTGGGTTTTTCCTAATCATTTGCTCACTGGGTGTATTATTTGACGTGTCATTGTCTTCCTAGGGGAAATTAATTTTCAGGGCCTTGAATGGTCTTTATTAAAATAGAGTGGTAACTTCCAGCGACGCCCCGTGGGGCCTGCGGGAGAGCCAGCACACCTCATACGGGGGCCCACGCATGAAGATGTTCCTCTCCGTGGAGCAAGGCCACCAGCCTGCGCCTTCTCCACGCCCTCCTCCACCATTAGATTGATGCAGAAGGAGAGCCTGGTGTGTCCCAGGAGGTGGGGTGCTACTGCCCCCTTGAGGGCCCGGGAGCCCGGTGTTGCGGTGGGGAGGGTGCAGATTCCTGTCCTAGCCTGTCCCCTAAGGAGGCCATGTGACCTCAGCAAGGTCTGCCACACTGGAGCTTCAGGGTCCCTGGCAGCACGTGCCCTTCTGGGAAGCGTGTGCCGAGCTGCAGCTCTGGGCCCGTTGGTGCCCCTGCAGGGCACGGTTAGCAGCCTGCGGCCCACACGCTGCCTGGCCTCTCTGTGTCCTGAGCGTGCGGCTCTGTTCCGCTCCTGGACCCCCTCCCAGCCCCTCCCTGCATGCATTCGTTGTTTCTTTCCTTCCTTCCTTCTCACACTCAGTGCATTCTCCACTGGACAGCCGGACGGATCCTGATGAAACCTAGGTCGGTGCCAGCCCCTCGGCCCCTACCTCGGCTCCCTCCTCACTCACGCTCAGAGACAGCGCCCTCCCCATCACCCTCATGGTCCTGACCCTCTGCCCTCATCTCTTCCTGGGCTCACTCGCTGGGTTCAGGCACACCCCTGCCCCGGGGCCTGTGCACTGGCTATGCCTGCTGCCTGGCTCACTCTTCCCCTGGACACCTGTTGCTCACCTTCACGTCTTCCCTGCCCCGCCTGTCTGCATCAGCAACATCCACCCCGTCCCCAAGACGGTCGTGCCCTCCACGGCGCACGTCACCGTGTGCCAGGTTTGGGTCGTTGCCATCAGCTCGCTGGGAGGAGCACATCTGTGGGCAGGCCTGACCCAGGGCAGGTGCGAGGGGCTCTCGCCTGCCTCTGGCAGACCTGGATTCTTTCCACCCGGCCTTGGGACACGTGGCCTTTAATTTGGACGGAGGGCCCGTTTCGGTCTCCCGGGGCCCGAGCGGTGCCCTGAGCCCGGGGTGGGTTCTGGAGGGCTGCACGCGCCCAGCTCCCCTGGCAGCCGCTGGTCTGTTCCCTCCGTCGTCAGAGCCAGGAGTTCCGCAGCCCCGCCCGGCGCCCGCCCCTGCTCCGCTGGCCCAGCAGAGGGGAGCACCTGCTTCCTGTGGGCCCGGGACCCCGAGCCCCGTTCCTTCCCTTTTGCTCGGTGTCCGTGGCACTGCCCCAAACCTGGCCCCAAGTCTGTCACCCTCCAGAGACAAAGACAGCTGGTTTGTGCCTCCCTGGCCACCCCCGGGTGTGCTCTCGGGACTGGGCTTGGCCCTGGTGTGCCCTGGCTGCCCAGGACCTTGGCAGGTGGCGTCTCGGAGCCCATCAGCCTGTGGGTGCACAGCTCTGCTTAGGGCCTTGGTCCCCGGGGCAGTGAGCACCTTATCCCTACAGGCGCCGGGAGGGCCCCGTGACCTCAAACTCCATGCTGCGCAGGGTGGTTTGCTCAAGTCCTGTCGTCCATCCATACGTCTGTCTATCCATTCAGGAAGTATCACCAAGCAGCCGTTGGCCTCGCCCTGTGTGGTGGGAGCACGCAAGCCCCGTCCCAGTGGGGCGGCCTCCCCTCTGCGAGCCTTAGGGCCCGCCTGTGGGAACTGAGAGTAATGATGTTGGCTCCCCAGGAGGCTGTGAGGAGTAATGAGACAGCTGTAGAACAGCATCCACAAATGTGTTCTGTAAAGGGCCAGATAGGAAATACCTTCGGCTTCGTGGGCCATACCGTCTGTCGTCACCACTCAGCTCTGCAGATGTCCCGGCCGTCGATGGTACGTCCACGGTGGGTGTGGCTGGCGGCCAGGTGTGGCTCGGGGGCCGTGGCCTGCTGACCCCTGGTGCAGAGTGTCTGGGATGGGCGCCGTAGGAGGCTGCCGCTCTACCGGTGACTGATGACGGTGCCGAGGCCGTTCTCCGCCAGGACCCGGGACGAAGGGAACTTGCGGTTGGGGGTGGCAGAGTGCTGGGGTGGCCAGGCACCAGGGGAGACTCCCACAGCACTGCCTTCGGCTTCAATCTATTTAAGCCCCTTTTAGTCTGGGTTTCCCCTGGAGCCGCATCTAATCTCTAACAGGGCAGGGTGAGCTCTTGGAGGAAGGAAATCTGGCACTTACTCATGGCCAAGGTCGGCCAAGGAGGCCCCGCAGAGACGGCCAGCTTCACCCTCTGCACCCTGCCTGGCGCCACCACTTTGAAGGGGGCCTGGGCCGTGCCTGGGGGCAGCTGGGTGCAGGCAGGAGCGCAGCAGTTCTCGTGCTTCCTGCTTCACGCCCGTGAGACGCCTCCGCGGGCACCGTCTTCGTTCCGTCTGGGGCTCCCAGACCCCTCTGCTCATCACTCTCCGCAGCCCCACCTCAGATTGTGTTCTGAGTTCTTAGGTAAATGTTTGCCTCCTCCCTCTAGACTGTGAGCTGCTCCTCCTTCCGGAAGGAAAGAGAAGAATTAACGTTAATTGAACATGTGCCAGGTGGAGGCCTTGGGGAGGAGGAGCTCAGGGAGACCAGAGAGGCTACACGCCTGCCCGAGGGCACACAGATTCAGAGCCTCAGAGCTGGGATCTGGAGCTGGGACCCTCCCTCGCTCCCTTGCCCTGCCTGCACTGTGTCTCATCTTCGCAGGAGAGGCCAGGCTTGAGGAACACAAGCTGGAGTCAGGCGGGGGCTGAGAATGCCTGCGCCCACCAAGCCTCAGTTTGCTCATCTGTAAATGGGACACAGCCACAGTCACCACCTCTCAGAGCGATCCTAAGGGTCCAGTGAGGTTGGGAGGGAGGGAGGGAGAGGGACAGAGAGCCCTCACCCTGTCTCGTGGGGCCTGAAGGTCACTGCTGCCGTAGACGGCCCAGCCAGCCCCAGGCACACCTTGTCCCTGAGCTGGCCCGTGTGCATTACGTCCTCACACCATCCCTGCGCCCAGGGAGCGCCTTCCAAGGAGCGTACCACCGTGGCCAAAATGTTCTGGAAGCCTCCCTGGGAGAGGGGGGCAGCCAGGGCTCTGCCCTGTGCCCCTGCCCGTCACCGGCTGGTTCCCAGGCGGCCCCGCAGAGAACCAGGGGTGCTACTGAGCTCCCCAGGGGGGTGTGACGGCCTCCTCTGCTGACCGAGAGGCCAGCAGAAGTGCTGCTGTCCTGGGAGAACCAGAGTCCGCGCCATGTTGGGAAATCAGGGTTCCATCTCCCTCGTAACCCTGGCACCCACGATCGGCCGCATCGCCGTCCAGCGTGATCAGAATGTCTGCAGCCGCCCTCATTCTGTGCCCGTCGGGAGCCAGACGCCCCATGCGCAGGGGGGTCCTGTTCTCTGCGTCCCTTTCGAAGGATGGGGTTGGGGGGACCAAACAGTGTGTTCACATGGGCATGTGGCTTTTATTGTCCACTTACTTTTTTAAATCTCCATCACACAATATTTACCATTGTAACCGTGGGTGTGAGGGTGAGAAACATGGGTAGCCTCACACTGCTGTGCAGCCGTCCCCACCACCCACCTGCAGAACTCTTCCATCTCCCCAAACTGAAACCCGGACCCATTAAACACCAGCTCCCCCAGCTTCTCCGCCCCTCTCCCCCGGCCCCTGCAGCCACCATTCTGCTTTCTGTCTCTGAGTTTTATGACTTTAGGGACCTCGTGTGAGTGAATCATGTAGTGTTTGTCCTTTTGTGACTGGTTTCTTTCACTTAGTACAGTGTCCTCAAGATTCATCCACGTGGTGGCGTGTGTCAGAGCTTCCTCCTTTTCAGGGCTGCGTAATATTCTCTCGTGTGGACAGATCACATTTTACTACCGTCATCCGTTGCTGGACCCTGGATCAGTTTCTGCCCTTTGGCTCTTGTGAGTCACGCTTCTCTGAACACGGTGTACAGATGTGTCTTCGAGCCGCTGCTTTCCGTTCCTCCAGATTCTTTCCATTCCCACCCGGAAATGGAACTCCTGGGTCGTATGATGGTTCTAACGAACTGTTTTGAGGAGCCGCCATACCGTTTCCCACAGCTGCTGCACCACGTTACCTTCCCGCCAGCAGTGCACATGGGGTCCATTTCCTCACATCTTCCCCAGTGCTTGTTTGGGGTTTTGGTAACTGCCCTCCTAACGGGTGTGAAATGGTATCTCACTGTGGTTTTGATTTGCATTTGCCTAAGTTGAGCATCTTTTCACGTGCATTCTGGTCCCGTGTGCCTGTTCAAACCCTTCATGCGTTTTTCAATTGGGTTCTTTTTTTATTGTTGAGTTTTAACAGCTCTTTATATATTCTGGATGGCAATCCCTTAACAAATTCGTGATTTACAAACACTTCCTTTCATTCCAAGGGTTTTCTTCTCACTCAGTTGATGCGTCCTCTTATATACAGAAATTTTTCATTTTGATGAATTCCAGTGTAACTCTTTTTTCCTTTGGTGCCTGTGTATGTTTTGTCTATGACTGCTTTGATATTATATCCAAAGAAATAATTGCCAAATTCAGTGTCATAAAGCTTTCTGTATGTTTCTTCCTAAGATTTTTATAGTTTTAGTTCTAATGTTGAGGTCTTTGATCTATTTGAATTAATTTCTTATATGGTGTGAACTTTGGACCTGACTTTATTCTTCTGCACGTGGAATCCAGTTTCCAAGGCGCATTCGCTGAACCCTGACCTTTCCCCGTGGAGTGGTCTTGGCTCCCTAGTCTAAGACCATCTGACCATGTATGCGAGGGTTTATTTCTGGGATCTCCGTTCTATGTTGTTTTGTAAAGTTTGATCGGAACATGGCCACACCATTCACTTATGTATTGTTTACAGCTGCTTTGGAGGGAAAACAGAGTCAGAGTCATTGTGACAGAGAAAGTTAGGCTCTGGGGACACCTGGGGGCTCAGTCGGTTAAGTGTCCGACTCTTGATTTTGGATCAGGTCATGATCTCAGTTTCGTGGGTTCGAGCCCTGCACTGGCTCTGTGTGGAGCCAGCTTGGGATTCTCTCCGACTCCTCTCTCTCTCTGCCCCTCCCCAACTCGTGCTGTCTCTGTCTCTCTCAGTTTAAACAAATAAACTTTAAAAAAAAAAAGAAAGAGCATTAGGCTGTCAAAGCCAAAATTACTGTCTAGCAGTAGGTCCAGTCTCCTCTGCCTGCATGGCTCTGGGATGTGAGCTCCCCGGATGGCTTCTTCCATTTTCCCCGGCAGGCAGTACAAGGCCCAGCACACAGTAGGTGCTCCGCCACCTAGTAGGTGCTCCGCCAGTGCTGTGGGTTTGTTGCCCACTGTTGGCTCAGAGGAGTTTCAGTTGCCTCTGCCTTGACACTTGTCCCCCAGGGACATAGTGGCAAAGAGGATAAAGTGCTACAGGACCTCTCGTTCATTCCCTGAGCCCTCAGGGTTTCCCCACGGCCCCTCCTTCATGCCTGAGGACCCTATTGATTTGGCGAGAGGAAAACCGAGATGCAGAGATGAACTATTTCAGGGCATCCTGGAGGCTCCCTGCTGCACCAGATGTTACCCTTCTAGTTACTGAATCGTGGGGAAGCGGGGAGCAGTTCCACGCAGGCAGGCAGTGGGAGGGGCTCAGGCCACAGCTTCTTACCAACAGCCCTCAGTAACAGTGCTGGTGAACAGCGCTGGTGAGATGGGCCTAGAGCCCACGGGCAGTGCCCGTGCTGGGCGCCCGGCCTTGGCTGCTTATTGAGGCCACAGAGTCAGTCACAGGGGCCGGTATGTTCTGACAGCCTCCAGCCCAGGCGCAGGCCTGTCCCCCTCTCCAGTGCTCTGCTGGCGAGACTGTGCATTACCGCCCCTGCTTTACAGAAACATGTTCAGAGAGATTGATCTGCGGTCACAGAGGGCATGGGGACCCCCCACCAGGGGGCATCTGGGGGGTCCAGACCCCTAAGGGACACTGTCTCTCAACCCCATTTCTGGCAAGACTCTCATCGTGAAATAGGCCCTGCCGAGCACCTGGATGGGCGGAACACCCTGGAGCAAATGGGGAGAGGACGTGGCCACGGGAACAGGAGACGGGGTGCCGAGGGGGGAGGGGAGCAGGCTAGGTCAGGCCAGGCCCGCACGGGGAGCAACCAGACGCTCTGAGGATTCGTTGCCCCTCGGCCGCGGCACACCCCAGCTCAGAGATCGTCTCTGCTCCCTGTAAACAATGGAAGCAAGTCCAGACCTCATGGCCTTCAAAGGCCTCGCCCGAGCTTCCCAGTGCCTGCCGCCCACCCGCCCGGCACCCTCAGGGCTCAGCCCCACCGCCCAGCTGGGCCCCTGCTTCTTCCCCCGCGTCTCATGCAGGCCACGGGGACCCCCACGCTGCCCCACTTCCCTGCCGGCTGAAATACCGCCTCCTCTCCGCGTCTCCCCAGTGCTCGGCCCTCCTCTTTGGCACGCCACCATCTGTTCCAAAAAAAAAATTATTTTTTAAAAATTTTTTAATGTTTACTTTTGAGAGAGAGAGAGAGCGAGAGCAGGGGAGGGGCAGAGAGGGGGGACACAGACCCGAAGCAGCCCCAGGCTCCGAGCTGTCGGCACCGCGTATCTCTGCGCGTCCCCCACGGAGGCACATCCCGCTTGTTTCCCTTTTACGGGGCCAGGCCTCAGCACACGCAGTGTGGCAGGCTCCCCGGGCCCCCGGCCGCCCCCACCCACCCCTCCCGTGCCTGCAGGAGACCCTGAGCTCCCGGAGGGCTGAGGTCCCGTGCCCTCACCGCCACACCCCCCACCGGGGACAGCATCCAGCCCCGTAAGCGGCACCGAAAGGCGACGTTTGCAGGGCCCGGGTCCTGCCCCAGGCTCTCCGCGGGCGCCTCTCCTGCTGATTTCTGCAGTCCTCCCCACGCCCTCGGCGGAGGGCTCGCCTCCCCTTCGTCTTACACGTGCACCCGGCCGAGCCCAGCGAGGTCATGGGGCTGGTCCGCGTCACAAGGCAGCAAGGAAGGGGCAGGCAGGTCGGCTCTGGGGTCCGTGCCCTCAGCTGCTGCCCCGCCGGGGCCGGACCAGCTCCCGTGAACGGAACCCACCCGCCCCCGCCGCCAGCTTCAGTGCCAGCCCCTGCCTGCTTGCCCCACCCCCAGGGCCAGGCAGAGGGCACCCACCGGGACCCGCGTCCACCTCCGCCGCCGCCTCCACGCTGGGTGACCGCAGCTGGCCACTTGCCGTCTCTGAGCCTCGGTTTTCTCCCTGGGAGTGGGCCCGGCAGCGGGACCCTCCCTGTGGAGGTTGGCCTTGGGCAGCACCCCCCACTCTGGGGGAACAGTTAGGAGCCTGAGAAGTGGGCGCTCCCTCGGAGAGCCCGGTGGGGCCCAGCTGCCTGCGGCCAGTGACTGGTGTCCCTCTGCCGCAGCCGGAAGCCAGAGCAAGTTTGTGACGCTCTAGCTGGTTTTTAATCACAGCAAGACAGACACCGATTCGTGTGACAACATTGTCTCCTGAGTCGTTTGTCTTTCTCTGGCTTCAGTGCTGACGCAGGGCTGGGCCTTCCACTCTGGGGAACACGCTCGAAGTCCCTCAGGCCTCTTCCATCTACCCCTGACTACCTGCACCAGCTCCCGCCTCAGGGAGAGGGACGCAGGGACTGGCCTGGAGGGAGTCTCGAACGCAGGAGGCTCCCTCCCTCTGATCCACACCGCCACACCCCTGCAGGGCCCGCCTGCTGCTGGACTGCCTGGCCGGCCACCGGGGGTGTCCCCACCTAAGAAGCCCTGTATCTGAGGCTGCGAGGCCGAGGTGAGGGGCCAAGGAGTTGTTTCTGGTGCCTTCTCTTCCTGGCTTGCACGTGGCCCTCACGTGCCTGAGAGGAGTGTAGTCGTGGGTCTCTCTCTTCTCAGAAGGACGCTGATCCCATGGGGGCTCCACCCACATGGCTTCATCTCAACCTATTTACCTCCCAAAGGCCCCACCTCCAAATACCATCATACTGGGGCTTAGGGTTTCAACCTGTGAACTGTGGGGGACACAGACACCCAGCCCGTAACACGCAGCTGTCTTGAGCAGAAAGAGCTGTAGTCCAGGGGGTCCGGGCCCCCCAGCACCCCCAGGAAGTCTGGAGGCACAGGCTCTCGGCAGGCCTCCCGGAACCAGCCCAGAGCAGCACTATAGGACTGGCCCACCTGCTGCACTGGCCCAGCTCGGCCTCTGCCAGGCAGGAAGGTGGGGGGTCAGGAGGCTGGCGCTGGGCCCCCAGCTGCTCCCAGACTCTGGAGACATGGCTGAGGCGCTAGAGCAGGGAAGGGCCTGGGCCGGGGGTGGGGGGCATGTTGACCCACGGCTGTGCCAGGTCCTGGAAAAGCCCCGGTCAGGACATCCCCAGCCCTGGCGGCAGGGAATGAGGTCTCCAGCCTCTGCAAGGCAGGCAGGAAGTTGGTGCGGACACCCCCCTCCCCGAGCACACCTCCCTGGGTGGTGGGGGCCCCAGACTGCTTTTCCCTTACCTGCTTCCTGGACCCTCCCCTTCCCCTTCCTCCAGTCCCCTCTGACTTCTCTGCTTAGGGACGACAGCTGGGCAGGTAATGCCCCTCTAGCCATCGGCATGGTTTACTGCTGGGCCCTGCTGGCCCTTCCCTGGGTAAGCCCTTTAAGGCGGTTCAGTTGCATCTCCCTTGAACTGGCGCCCGGCCCCACCCAGTGGAACTCTCCAGACCCACTACCCTCGAGGCCGGACAGAAACCGGCCAGGCCCTGGCTCCGCTTGTCCCAGACGCTCGGCAGCCCAGGAAGTGCTTGCGTGTTCAAGAGACAGGAAACACTTGGGCCAAAATTATCCAAAGAGGACTGGACGTGGGGGTCAGGGCGAGGGCTGTGTAGTGGAAGGCGGAGCCAGGCCGGCACGCGGGGTCGCAGGCAGTTAAGCCTCCGCCTCTTGGTTTTGACTCAGGTCATGATGTCAGGGTTCGTGGGATTGAGCCCCACATCAGTCTCTGTTCTGCCCGCACAGAGCCTGCTTGGGATTCTCTCTCTCCCTCTCTCTCTCTGCCCCTTCCCAGCTCATTCTCTCTCTCTCTCTCTCTCTTAAAAATAAACATCAAAAAAAAAATTAAAAGACAAGAGCTTAAACTTACATAGCACTGCCTATGTGCCCAGAACCATTCTAAACAATAAACCCTTCACCCATCCACATTAGCTGGCATTTATTTAAATTTTTTTTCTTATGTTTATTTATTTTTGAGAGAGAGACAGAGCATGAGCAGGGGAGGGTCAGAGAGAGGGAGACACAGAATCCAAAACTGGCTCCAGGCTCTGAGCCGTCAGCACAGAGCCCAACGCGGGGCTCGAGCCCATGAACCGTGAGATCATGACCTGAGCCGAGGTCGGCCGCTTCACCGCCTGAGCCCCGGGGTGCCCCGAGTGGCTTTTTTTCCCACCACAAGCAGACAGCAGTGAGCTCTGGGCGTGTTTGGAGTGATGTGTCCTCCCTTGAACCTGTAAGTCTCTTAGCCCTGTTGCACGCTCAACTATGAGATCACTAATGATGGGGCCCCAGGGGGGCTCAGTCCGTTGAGCGCCTGACTTCGGCTCAGGTCATGATCTCTTGACTCTTGGGTTCGAGCCCCGCGTCGGGCTCTGTGCTGACAGCTCGGAGCCTGGAGCTGCTTCAGATTCTGTGTCTCCCTGTCTCTCTGAGGGTCCCCTGCTCACGCTGTCTCCCCGCCCCCCACCTCTCTGTCTCTCTTTCTCTCAGAAATAAATAAAACATTGAGGTGCCTGGAGGGCTCAGTCAGTTAAGCGTCCGACTTCGGCTCAGGTCATGATCTCACGGTTCGTGAATTTGAGCCCCGCGTTGGGGTCTGTGCTGATGGCTCAGAGCCTGGAGCCTGTTTCGGGTTCTGTATCTCTCTCTCTCTCAGAAATAAATAAAACATTTAAAATTTTTAATAAATAAATAAAACATTAAAAAAATTTTTCTTTAAGATTCTCTGCCCTTCCTCTGCCCCTTCCTGGCTCCTGCTCGCTCGCTCTCTGTCTCTCTCTCAAAAACAAAGTAGAATTCTTGAAAAATGAGGCGGAAGGATGCTCATTAAATAACGGTCATGAAAAAATGAAAAACAAATGCCTTGAAAAAACGACTAGTAGAAAACTCACAAAAAAAGGCAGAGTAGTTCATTCTTGGTGGTGAAATTATGGGTGACTTTCGTTTCATTTGTACTCTTCTGTGATTTTCTCGGTTTTTAGATTTTCAAGGCTGTGAGATATTGATGGCGGCATGAAGGGCTGGCCCCTGTGCTCACTGGGTGGAGGGCCCGGGAGCTCAGCCCCAGGCCGTGACAGGCCAGCCTGGCACACGGTGTGGGGAGGCGTGGGCCCCTCACGTGTCTTGCTGGGCCACACTCGGAGGCCAGCTGGCAGCGAAGGGCCCATCCCCTCGTCCATGCCCACTGGGGCTACCCTGCAGCGTCAGACCCAGCGGCCCACGGCTCTGGGGACCGGACGTCAGCAGCAGAGTCCTAGACCGTAAGTGGAGACCCTGGAAAACCAGACTAACTGCTAAGAAAGCGCAGGCCGCCATGATGCCCTATTGGGGCCCCCTCGATGTCGGGCAAAGCCCCCTCTCGGAATGGGACTGAGGGAACCCGCTTTGGCCGCCTCCGTCTCCTCCCAGCTGTGTGGCCCTTGGAGAAGGACCACCCTCTCTGAACCTGTTTAGTTTCTTCGTGCGTATAAGGGAGACGATGAGGCTCATCAGAACTAATTCCTGGGAGGAGTAAACAAGCGGGAAGCACCTAACTGCCGGCTGCCTTTACTTCTCTGAGCGATTGTTCGAGGGCCTGGACTTTGCCATTAGAGTGGGAAATGGTGTTGCTTTTCTCTAGCCACCGCCCTGACCATCCCTGGCTCGTCTTTCTTCGGGCTCCTGGATGACCTCTGGGGTCGCCCGAGGCCCAGAGGCCTCTGTGCCCTGGCGGTCACCTGACCAAGCCACACCTTCAACACATCAAATACGGCAGAAGCCACGAGGAACGGCCAGGGCTCTGCCGGCTCTGTGGCGTCTCACATGTTCATTGTTGCCCTGGGCTGGCGATTCGTTAAGATGTAGGCCTTCCGTGAAGCCCCGGCGTCTCCTGCTGTGTCCGTCACTGCTGCTCAGTCCGCCCAGCTGGCTACCTTGCATGGGCGCAGAGCTGGCGCCGGACATCTCTGCTCAGGCAGATCTGACACCACGTATTCGGAGGAAGTGTATGTACACGTAGGATTGTGAGGGTGTGAACGTCCGTAAGAGGCGTCCCTCGGGGCGTCTGTTCTGTCACTTGTTCTGTGACTGTGTTTGGAGCGTGTGCTCGGGAATCAGCCACGCTCCGCGGGAGTCAGAAGGGGAAGGGGCTCGTCTGGCACAGACGAGTCAGCGGCCCGTGGGCACAGGAGGCATCAGGGGTGCAGACCCACTGTTCGTCCCCACACCTACTCCTCCGCTCCCCGGGTTAGCCGCCCCCCCGGGTTAGCCCCCCCGCCCCCCCCGGGTTAGCCGCCCCCCCGGGTTAGCCCCGGGGTTAGCCACCCCCTGGGTTAGCCCCCCCCGCCCCCAGTTAGCCCCCCGCCCCCGGGTGCCGCCCCCCGAGGTTAGCCCGCTCCCGAGGTTAGCCGCCCCCGGGTTGCCCGGCTCCCCCCCGGGTTAGCCCCCGGGTTGCCGCCCCCACCCCCGCGAGCTGCCCCCGGGTCCAGCCCCCGCCCGGGTTACCCCGCCCAGGTTTAGCCCCCGGGTTGCCCTCCCTCCCGGGTTAGCCGCTCCCCCGGGTTAGCCCCCAGGTTGATTAGCCCCCCGGGTGCAGCTCCCCACGAGTTACCCCGGGTTAGCCCCCGGGTGCCCGCTCCCCCGGGTTACCCGCTCCCGGGTTAGCCCCCGGGTTACCAGCTCCCCCCAGGTTAGCGCTCCCGGGTTGCCCCAGTTACCCCAGTTGGCAGCTCCCAGGTTAGCCCCACAGGTGCCAGCTCCCCCGGGTTACCCGCTCCCCCCCGGGTGCCGCTCCCAGGTTAGCCCCAGGTTACCCGCTCCCCCGAGGTTGGTTACCGCTCTCCCGGTTGCCCCCGGGTGCCAGCTCCCCCAGTTACCCCGGGTTAGCCCCGGGGTTAGCCCCCAGGTGCCGCTCCCCCAGGTTACCCCCCGGGTGCCGCGCCCAGTACCGCTCCCCCGAGGTGCTTGAGTTGCCGCTCCCCCGGTTACCCCGGGTTACCGCTCCCCCGGGTTAGCAGCTCCCACGGGTTAGCCCCCGGGTTAGCCGCTGTGCTGCAGGGAAGCAGCGCTGCCCCGGGCTAAGGACACGCCGTGGTGAAGGCTGGACTCCGCACCCCACCTCCTACCGCTGTGTGACTTTGGGCACATTACGGGTCCTCAGTTTCCGCATTTTGTGGAGTTGTGCTCAGGATTAAATGAGTAAAGAGCTCAGATCCGTACCTGGCATATAGTAAGTGCTAAAAATATGGAAGCTGATTAACCCAGGCCCACCGCCGGGTTCCAAAATAAGAGGTCCTGTGGCCCAGAGCCGGGTGGGGGTGGGGAGCTGGGGAGGCAGACACGCAGGGAAGTCACAGTGGAGGTTGGGTAGGGGAGGTGAGGGGGTGGGTCACAGTGGAGTCTGGGCGGTGAGTCTGGGGCGGCGGGGGGGAGGGGATGGTGGGTCACAGTGGAGTCTGGGCGGCGGCGGGGGGGAGGGGATGGTGGGTCACAGTGGAGTCTGGGCGGCGGCGGGGGGGAGGGGATGGTGGGTCACAGTGGAGTGCGGGCGGCGGGAGCCCGGGGTCCCCTGCCAGGGGCCTCCCACCCGGTGGGGACGGAGTGAGCCAGGTGGAAACACTCTGGACGCCACCCTCTCTTTCCTGTCACACCGGGTACCAGACCTCAGCCGGTGGACATCCCAGCTGTCCCCACCCCAGCCTCCCCCGTCCCGTCCCCTCCTCCCTTCTGCCCTGGCTCTGGACTCACCTGAACTGACTGGCCACAGGTGCGGGGTCCATCACGGCCCCTTCCCTTCATCCCCCACCTCGGCCACCCCCGGAAGCCGACCTGGACGACCGCGTGTAGCAGGCTGTTTTCACCCTCGTGTTGGGTCCACAGTAAACCGCGTACCTCGCCGGAAAGTTTTAAGACTCCACATAAAGCCAGATCATGGCTGCGTGCCCTCTGTATCGATGACAGAGAACCCCAGTATAACGGACTGTTACGGAAGACGGAGGGACGACATCAGAGGGTCCCTGGTAATGGCCCCAGTTGGACTTATTGAGCGGCTTGTCACCTCTGGGCCCCCAGGGCATTCACTCCTCTCTGCTTCATCCCCAGCCAGAAACGCTCCAGACTTGTGCCCGCAGGCTGGCTGGCCGCACTGTTTCACAGAGCCAGGAGTGCGTACCTCACTCATTCGTTCACTCAGCAAACACATTTGCATGATGGTGCGTATCGTGGAAGTTCCTGGGGCACAGGACCCCGTTCCTGCCCTTCAGAGCTGAGGCCACTGGGAACAGGAGGGAGAGTGGAGTTCCAGAGTCAGACAGGTTCGGACCTCCGCTCTGCCACATGCCAGCTGTGTGACCTTGGGCAAGTCACCTAACCTCTCGGCGCCTCAGTTTTCCCGCCTATAAAACACACACACTAGTAACGCCCACCTCGGGGACAGATGTGAAATTGGAACAAGATCATTTAGGGAAGCTCTTCGAACACTGCCCAGCACAACGTGCGGCAGGTCGTTATTGCCCGTTTGGCTGCCGTTACTGAGCACCTACTCTGTGCCAGGCACCAGGGGTGGAGCCGTGATGGAGGCACTGGTGGGGTGGCAGGCCCCGGAGGGGTAGACAGGTGAGCAGCACGGAATACCGAGGAGCCCCAGGCACGGGAGGCAGAGCCTCGCACCCCCTCCGCCTTCCCTGCCCTGACTCTGCAGCTGCTGGCCCCTCCTGGTCACCCCACTGTCCAGGAGCGTCCGGGGAGCCCTTTGCCAATGGCCCGTCTCAGAGGTGCACTTGCCCGGCTCGTGCCAGCTGGGGCCCCAGGACACTGCCTCGGCCTCGCATCGTCTGCTCTCTGTCTGTGAGGGAGGGCCCAGTGCCTCCTCGGGCGTTCAGCGAGGAGCAGGGGACAGAGTGGATGGCATCCAGGCAGCGGTCAGCTCCTCCGGTGACGGGGAAGCAAGTGGTCAGCGAGAAACACACCAGCCCCCCTGCGGCTCGCGGAGCCTCGAGGTCCGTGCTCTGCAGGCGCAGCCCGGGGAGGATGATCTATGGGTGCCTCGGGTGTGTTGGAGGGGGGTTAATTAAAAAGGTGGCTGGCAGATGAATTTCTGGAAACACAAATTGGAAACCAGGGGAAGCTATTGATCTGCCTAATGGGAAGCCGATGGGATCCGAGCGGGCAGACAGCTCTGGCTTACGCAGGCGTCAGGAATCGATGTGGCCCCTTTCCCCGAGCTGAGGGGCCCCGGGGGGCCTGGGAACGTGGGTCGGGGAGGGGCTGAGGAGGTCCCCACAGCCTCCCATGGCGCTCTGGGGTACTTGATTCTTGCTCAGAGCTGGGGACCGCTGGTTTGTTTCTGCTTGGGGTCCTCATCGGAGGTGCTCCTAGCTGGACAAAGTAAGAAACCTCTTCCTGCCTCAGTTTCCTCATCTGGAATCTCCTGACCCCTGGCTTTATTGAAAGGTTAATTCCAATAATAAGTGGGTTGTGACGCACGCCATCCTCCGTGCTGGGGACACGGTAGTAAGTCCCCTGGCCCAGATCTCAGCCCTCCCGGAGCTCACACTCTAGTGGGCGAGACACACAACCAACACGTCTGTTCTCGATCGTTTCAGGGAGAACTGCCTGTGCAGAGGCCTCGAAGGGGGAGTACTGGTGGCCTGTGGTTGACAACAGTGGGCTGTGATGTGAACAGACATCACCATGGCAACCAGAGAACAGCCCCCAAATTTCAGACCCCACGCCCCCAGGGGACCGCAGCACCACTGTGGAGATCCAGTGATGTGTGTCTGCTCCTTTTCATTTTCACAGACCCCCTGTGGCATACGCATTTTTACGCCCATTTCACAGATGAGCAAACTAAAGCTCAGAGAAGCTTGGCCAGGGCCCAAGGCCACACAGCTGGGAAATCGGGCCCCTCTGGCGTCCCCACAGTGTCACAGCAGGCCTGGGCCCAGGGTTGGCTCACCAGCCTCGGCCCATCTTGGGCTGTGCTGCTGTAGAATGTGAGTGGGTGGCTGTTCACACTGCCCTTGGTGGGTGGGTGCCACTGAGGCACGGGCAGAGTGTGTCACGCTCCGCCTGGTGCCTGGGCGTCTGTCTCACCACCCCCTCCTTCTGTCCCTGGACCAGAGTCACTTTGAAAGCACCGACTCGTGAAATGCTCTCCCAGGCGCTGGGGGGGACGATGGCCAGTGTTAGTCTGTTTATTGATCCCTGGACTTTATAAGGGTTTATCCCTGAAACAGTAAAATTGAAAGACGGCCTCCACGTGTCCGTCTGCAGCCTGTACCTCCACCGCGCCCTCAATTCCAGGCTGCTCAGCACCGGTGGCTCCGTAGGCGCCCCCATGGGCCCGTCCCACCCGAGGGCTCCTGGTCTCCCTTTCCTTTCTGCTCTCTCAGCAGGGGCAGCTTCTGTGAGCACAAACGACATCACGTTGCTGCTTTGGAACCCCCCGGACTTTCCTTTGCACTTTGCACAAAATCCCGGCTCCCCATCACACTGCCCTGCCTCCCCCTCGACCTCACTCCCCTTCGGGCACCTGTCCCGCTTGCAGCTCCACAAGAACACGGGGTGCTCTCTGGCCTCAGGGCCTTTGCACTGGCCGCTCCCTGTCTGAGCCACTAGTGCCCCGGGTCTTTGCGTGGCAGGTGCCTGTCACTACCTGGGTCTCAGCTCAGAGGTCCCCTCCTCTAGAAACGCTGCCTGGCCACCCCCAGACACCTTCGCCGCACGCGGTGCCCTCTCAGAGCACCTTGCGCGTGTGCCTGTGCCTCGGCGCCCCGTCCGTCCCTGCCCCCACGGAAGCGGGAACCGTCCCTCCCACTAACTGCCCATCCCCAGGGCCTAGGCCAGGGTTCGGCACAGCTTTGCACAATCATCAGTGAGCAAAGTGTGGGGCTCTGCAGAGACTGACCTGGCCCGGAATTCCGGGCTTTGCTGGATTTGCCCGCGCCCCCGCCCCCCGCCCCAAACCACTGGCCTGAGCACGGAGCACCCTGTGGCGTCCGCGCCCCAGCTCTGGGCCAGGTCTGAGCGTGGAGCCCAAGGGGATGTCATGGAGGCTGGTCCACACTGAAAGCCAAGCTCCTCTGTGTGTGGGGGGGGACGCCGCACCCTGGGGTGCCAACCCCAGCAGAGGAAGCAACCCCTCCACCCGAGGGCTCAGGAACTGGAGGGTGAGGCTTCACCAGGCAGGTCAGGAGAGAGGGAAGAGTGTCGGGACAGAGGGAATAGTATGTGCAGAGGCCTGGATGTAGGAAGCCCCGCAAGCCTCGTTTCGGGAGGAGGCCGAGGTCTGCATCTGCCTGTCTGGCCCCCCACCCTGCTCTCTGCCAAGGAGGGGCTGGCGGGGCTTCACTCAGGTCATGGGGGAGTCTTCTCCCGATGCCACTCCTCCCTGCCCCCCCGCCCCTGCCCTCGCCGCTCTGCTGTCTGTTCTCAGCATGAAGCCACGGGGGCCTCCCCAGGCTCCCACCTTAGAGTAAAGGCCAAGGCCACCCAGCGCCTGCACCAGCCAGTTCTCCGACGGCCCTCCGTATTCCCCCAGCTCTCCCCATCACCCCCTCTGCACCAGCCACCGCGGCCTCCTCGCTGATCCCGGAACGCGCCAGGCACGCTCCCACCTCGGGGCCTTTGCACATGCTAAGCCCTCAGTCCAGAACCACCTCCTGCATTGCTGGTTCTGCTTTTATAGGGAGACGAGGTGAACTGGGCACAGCCAGTGAGCACCTTGAGGTTGAGGGGACTTTCCTGGCATCTGAAACTGCCCCAGGGGAGACCTTTTGGGAAACACTGATGGTTATTTTCCTAAAACTTAGGGCCAAGAAGCCCTTGCAGAGATGGAGCCCCCGGGTGATCTGGAAGAGTCCGTTTACCTTGGCCTGGTTAACTCCTGTAAATACGGCCTTTTGCTTCCTAGAATATGGACCTCTGCCAATGGTGTGGCTGACGCGGGGCCCCGGGGCCGCGGATGCCTGCGCCAGCCCCCAGGCATAGGACCGCTACGACCTGTGCGCCTGCGTAGTGCCACCTGCGCCCTTCCCGAACAGAGGCCTGCAGTTACCTCCGTGACCACCCAAGGGACCTGAGCCTGAAAAGCATCTGCCCCACTAGCTTTGAGGCGATGCAGTTCTTAGCGATTTTAAAATGTCAGACTCTCCTAAAATGCGATCCGGCCCCCACGCCCAGCTCTGGCACCCGCTTCCCCCGTGGCTGCTCGGCGCCCTCCTCGCCACCCTCCCCAGGGCGGCCCGTGGCAGCGCCCCGGGTGGCAGGCACAGTCCGCTCTCACCCGTCCCTGGACCTGACGCGCCCACTCAGGTCCCCGCTCAGGGCCCTCCTCGCCCCTCCCCATCGTATCCCAACCCCTTTTCCTTCCCAGCGCTGCTCAGTACCTGACACGTGAGAGTTATTTTGTAGCAGCTTCATGGAAACCTAACTGATTCCTAGAAGGCTCGCCACGGCTTTAGTATGTTCAGACTTGTGCAGCCGTCACCACTGTCTAGTTTTGCAGTATTTTCATCACCCTTAAACCTATACCTATGAATAGGCATTCCCCATTATTACCCCCACCTCCCAAGCCCCTGGCAACCGCTCACCCACTTCCTGTCTCTGTGGACTTGCCTGTCCTGGATTTTCCTATCAGTGGGACCATGTGCTCCGTGGTCTTTTGTGACTGACCTTCCTTCATGAAGCAAATGTTATGTCTAATCGTGCGTTTCCCCTGCCTCAGGGCCTTTGCACTGCTGCCCCCTTGCCATGAACGTTCTTCCCCACATCTCTCTGTGGCTTCTTCTCTCACTCCCCTTCTCACCAAGGCTTCCCCAACCCCTAGTTATTTATTTTTATTTTTTTAATGTTTTTTTTTAATTTACTTTTGAGAGAGATATAGAGCATGAGCAGGGGAGGGTCAGAGAGAGAGGGAGTCACAGAATCCAAAACAGGCTCCAGGCTCTGAGGTGTCAGCACAGAGCCCGACGCGGGGCTCGAACCCACGAACGGTGAGATCATGACCTGAGCCTGTTGAATGCTTAGCCGGCTGAGCCCCCCAGCCCCCCCTCCCCGGCCCCTGTAACTCTCACCCTCTGCCCGGCCCTGACACTCCTGCGCTTCCCTGTGGCTGTCATCAGCCTCCCCAAAAGTCGGGCCTGGTCTTGCTCTCTGCTCAGTGCCCCCCAAAATGGCCGCATGTCGTAGCTGCTCAGTGTTGGTTGAATGAATGAAGAAATTCCGGGGTCTTCTGGGATCCTTTTAACCGTATTCAGAGCCAGCCTAGGGTCCGGTGAGTCCATGAGCCCCGTGGGGACAAGCACGCGTCAGGGGCACTGTCACCCTGGGGTGCCCAGTTCTGGCCTCCAGACGCCCCCGCGGAGCTCCGGGCGCCGTCAGTGGGCCGTCTCCCGCAGCGCCATGGAGCTGGCCATGAGCAGGTCTGCAGGCAGGGCTCGGGCTTCCGCCTTCCTGGAGACAAATGGCTGATAATTAATGTTGGACCCGCACGTTATTAATCAATTTAAAGTCGAGTGCGCAGCCAGAAGCGCTTCCAAGGAAAAAAATGTTCAGCCCCACATCCTCCTCATTCTTACTCATCAATCACCAACTTTGCAGGCAGCTTATTAAAATGTAGAGAAAAGCGTGGCTGGAGAAATGAAAGGCCCTTAAAGGCCCAGAGACGGTTCCCAGGGTTTTGCAGATGCGGAGCCAAAGGGTGGGAGACGGTCTCAGGAGTGGAGGGCAGAGGGGCCAGGCTGAGCGAAAGGCGGAGACCCGATCCGCAGAGGCGTGAAATCCGGACGGGTCCGCGGCCGGACGCAGAGCCCGCAGGCGCAGGAGCGGCCGTGGGGGGCACGGCGCGGCCGGGCGGAGCCGGGACCCCGCGGGGGCAGCAGAGCCGCAGGCAGGCCTGGACGCGGAGCCCCGCTCTCCTCCGACCGGCGGGGCCGGCGGGCAAGCCGCCTTTCTCTTCCTGAGCCTCAGGTTCCTGCTGAGCCGGGAGCCCAGGCCACTCCCCAGGGTTTGCCAGGGTGGGAGGCCCGCACACCAAGGCCTGGCACCCGAGGCACAGAGTAGATGCTCGGTAAGTGGGAACCGTCTCTGGAGGCCCAGAACCCGCCCCAGATCGCAGCTGGTGTCTCTTCTGAGTCTCGGAAAGGCGTGAGGGTCTGTTTTGAGGCCGGAGCCGAGCAAGTTAGCCCTCTGCCAGGACAGTCGTTCAACGTGCCAGGAGGTGGCCGTGCCTTTGCTCGACCTGTTTCTGTCCCGGGAGTGTGCTTGCTTGCTTTTTTTAATTTTATTTACTTTTGAGAGAGGGAGACAGCGTGAGCAGGGGAGGGTCGGAGAGAGAGGGAGACACAGAATCCGAAGCCGCTCCAGGCTCCGAGCCGTCAGCACAGAGCCCGACGCGGGGCTGGAACCCACGGACCACAGGATCATGACCTGAGCTGAAGTCGGACGCTTCACCGGCGCCCCCGGGACTGTGCTTTCTTGTCGCCTCCCGCAGGGAACTCTTAGGCGTCCTTCAAAACCCATCTCATGCGGCACCTCCTCCGGGCTGCCTTCCCAGTACGGAGTCAGTTTCCTGCCTTCTGTGTTCCAAACGCACCGGGTTCTAGCTGCACTGTGCATCCCCGTGGGAAGCGCCTCTGCTCTCTGCGGCCTCGCGTGCGGTGCCAGGGTGCGTTGTGTTGGATGAATAAGTAACGGGATGAGCAGCTGAACGAATGCGCACCTGCCCCTTAGAGGCCCGTCCCCACCACCCTCCGCCCCCTTGGCTGCTGACTTCTCAGGAGCCAGAGCCTGGTCTAGAGGCCGATGTCTGCCTCCCACGGGCCAGGTGGGTTCCTGACACGTGCCAGGGACTCAAGGTGTCAGAATGACGGAGGCGAGAAGAGGGGACAGGAAGGCCGCGCCCAGGAAGCCCCTGCGGAGTCAGGGGTGGTGCTGGGCAGCTCCACCTGCACGGCCCTGCGTAGCGGCGTTGGAAGCGCCCGGCACAGACGCGGGCACCGAGGCAGAAGCACCCGAGTGCGCGGAGGAGCCAGAATTTAAGCCCCGGAGTCTGAACGACCCTTGCGAGCTGCTGCGCCCCACGACGATGCCCCCCAAAGGCGCTCACGCGGGCTCGAGTGACCGAGTGAGCGCACGGACGCGGGGACAAATCGCAGGCTTCTCAGGGCGGCTTGCTGACTCCTCCCTGCCTCTCGCTCCAGCCCCCCTGCCTCCTGCCCGGCGGGTCAGCGCTGTTACTCGGGGCTGTGCGGTGAGACCCCGCGCCCCTGCGTTTGCAGGGCTCCTGCCTCCCCGCGTCTCCCCGCGCGCCCCGCCCCTCCCCGCGGGCCCCCCGCGCCCACCCCACCCCCGCGGGCCCCGCGCCCACCCCACCCCTCCGCGTCTCCCCGCACCCCCTCCCGGGCCCCCGGCGCCCACCCCCCCCCCCGCGTCTCCCAGCGGGCACCCGTCCTCCCCGCGGGCCCCCGCGCCCACCCCACCCCCTCCCGCGTCTCCCCGCGGCCCCCCGCCCCCGTCCTCCGGCCCCGGCCCCACCACCTCCTCCCCCCGCGGGCCCCCGCGCACCCCCCTCCCCGCGGGCCCCCGCCCACCCCACCCCCCCGCGTCTCCCCCGCGCCTCCCCGGGCCCCCGGCGCCCACCCACCCCCCCGTCCCCGCCACCCCCCCCGCACCCGTCCCTTGGGCCCCGCCCACCCACCCTCCCGCGTCTCCCGACCCCTCCCACGCCCACCCACCCCCCGCGTCTCCCGCGCCCACCACCCCTCCCGCGTCTCCCCGCGCCCCGCCCCTCCCCGCGGCCCCCGGCGCCCACCCCACCCCCTCCCCGCGTCTCCCGCGGGCCCCGTCCCGCGCCCCCGCGCCCACCCACCCCTCCCGCGTCTCCCCGGCCTCGCCCCGTCCCCCGCGCCCCGGCACCACCCCACCCCCTCCCGCCCCCGGGGGCCCCGCCCTCCTCGCCCCCGGCGCCCACCCCCCGCGTCTCCCCGCGCCTCCTCCCGCGCCCCCGGCGCCACCCCCTCCCGCGTCTCCCGCGGGCCCCAACGCCACCCCCTCCGCGTCTCCACTCCCCGCGGCCCCCGGCATCCACCCACCCCTCCCCGCGTCTCCCAGACCGCACCCCGTCCTCCCGCGCCCCCGCCCCCCACCCCACCCTCCCGCGCCCCCCCGCGCCACCACCTCCCCGCGTCTCCCCGCGCCCCCCGCCCCCCGCCCTTTCTAGCTCTGCCAGCCCTCCCCTGCGCGGCCAATCAGCCCCATTGTCCCGCCACATCTGGACGCTCTGCAGATTGCCAGCCCCGCACGCTCACTCAGCGTTCTCTGCAAGAAGACGTCCACGCTTCATTCACAGACACTAGTTCCTAAAAGGCTAGTGATTGTGTCCTCAGCGTCCCCCGGGACGTACCTGGGGCCTTGGACTGGCAGAAAGGCCCAGATGGCTGCGGAGGGAGGGTGTGTCCGTGGTTCTCACGAGCAGGAGGTGAGCTTGGCCTCCAGGGCGCGCAGGGCCTGCATTAAAACAGCCTTTGCCCCATCGGCCCCCAAAGCCTGTGCTCCCTGCCTCCCTGGAGGAGGTGGCGACTTCCTAGTGGGGCAGCGCTGGGTGCCAGCCGGAAGGCCGTCAGCGCCCCGAGGGCTGGACCTGCCCCGGGCTCTGGTTCCAGGAGCTTCGGTTGGGGGAACCGTGAGGAGGCTCCAGGAAGGGCGGACCCTGCGCCCGGGGCGCGCCTCTGGGGAGGCAGGGTCACTCGCAGCTCAGGGTACCCCCAGGGCAGGGTGGTGGCGGTCTCTACGGAGCTGTGTGCAGTAAGCCCAGAGCAGGGCGAGGATGCAGGGCGCCACAGCGAGACCCGGCTCTGGTCCCAGCTCAGACTGACGACCGTGGTCACGGCCACAGTGACATGGCAGCAGTGGGCCCTTCTGAGCCCCTACTGTGCGCCAGGGGCGGAATACCCACCTCTCTTAGGGTGTGATTTGAAATGCATCCCCCTGCTTTCCGGGGACGTAATGATTGAACTGAACTCCCGCCCTCCCTGAATTCCCAGTAGAAGCCCAGAGAGGGCCTGCACTCTACCCCAGGCCACACAGCGTAGCAGGCGCGGGACTCAGAGAGAAGGCCCCCGGGAGCGTGTGGTTGCTGGAGTCAGTCGGCCTGGGTTTGGTTCCTGGGCCCGTCTGGTCGGCGGTGTGGCCAGGGGCGGACCGCTAGCTTCACTCTCCAGTCTCCGCTTCTCACCCCCCACCCCCCACCAGTGGACGGTTGCTTCCCCGCTGCCACCTCCTTACGGCACACCTGAGAGATGAGGAGCCTGAGGGTCAGGGTGACCCGGTTCCCCAGGGCCGCACGGGGCGCCCCCTCCCCAGGGCGTTGCTCCTCCCTTGGAAGCTGATTTTCAGGGCCTGGTGGCCTCCTGAACTAGCGTCGGAGCCGGGAGAGGGTCTTGCTGAGCACAGGAGGGGCGGGCTGGCCTGTAAGCTCCTCGCAGGACCCGGAATGCCTTGGACTAACACGTAGGAGAAACGGACAGTGGAAATTGGCGAATGCTGAACTGTGTTCTCAGGATAAGATACGGCAGCTGAGCAGGCGCAGCCCCCCTCCCCACCCCCACCCCCGGCTCTCAGACACCGACTGCTGAGGGACACCTGGGACTAAGGACCTGTGGGTCACCGGGAAGTGACTTAGTGCATGGGTGAGGCCACCGAGGGGTGACTTAGGACCTGGGTGGGGCTAAAATAATTCCGGACACCAAGATGCTGCCAAAAGGATTCAGTCTAGAAACAAGACCTAGGGACTGGGAAGGACACCGCCTCTGGGCAGTCGGCGAGGGCCTCTGGGCACGTGGCGTTTCAGCCAAGAGCTCAGTGATGGAGGGAAGTGATGATGAGAAGCAGAGGGAGCAAGTGCAAAGGCCCTGAGGCTTAAGAAGTTCACTGTTTATAGGATGGAAAGAACAGCGTGCCTGGAGCCGAGAGGGGCCGAGGGGTGGGAGGTGAGCCCGGAGGGCTGAGCCAGGCCCAGGGCATGTAGGGCCTGAGAGCCACGTTGGTGGCCACTCACAAGTGTGCACATAGAATGTGTTCTGTGCACAAGTTGGGGTGGAGGGTGTGCAAAGCACCGTTGACCCTCAGGAACGTGCGGGAGCAGAAGGAATGTGTGTTGAGGAGGAGGCCCTGTAGGGAGGAAGGCATGGGCGTGGGCGCGGAGGTGGGCAGTGGCCCCTCGGCAGGCTTGGGGGAGCCGGTGGGTGAGGCCTCCCTGGATCTCCTGGGCCCCTGCGTTTGGGGTCTTGCAGGCAACTCTTTCCAGGACTTTGTAGCAGCCACAAGCTGCCCTCTGCTGGCACATCTGAGTATCACACCCCGTGGCGTCGGGCTCGGACCAACACCGGAACCTCCCAGGAGAGCGGCTCCCAGGGTCTTCCGCCCCGACACACCCTTGCTGTCTTAGCCACGGGGACAGGGAGCTCACTCCCTTTTGCAGGCGGCTTCAACCCTGCACAGCGCAGATTGGCTGGAGCCCGGAAGGCGTTGCAGTTGGCCACCTCCTGGTCTCTGCTCTGCTCTCTGGGTTTCGGGACTGCCTGTAGAGCCTGGGGGAGCTGAGCACCCCTCCAGCACGCTGCCCTGCGCCAGGCGGGCTGTCCAGTCCCTCCAGGCCCCGCACCCTACCCCGCACAAGCCGCCTTACACCTGTGCCTCGCGCCTGGGGGAGCTCCAAACAGCTGAGCACCCCCCCCCCGCCCCCCGAGGATACGGCTTTCTCAGGAAAATCCCTTCAGAGCCGAGCCTGTGCTTTTGTTTCTAAGTCGGAGACGCTCCGTTTCCCTGGCTTTCCAGAGGGAGGCTGGCCATGGGCCAGGACTTTGGATATGAACCAAGGGCTGAGTGTCAGGCTCAGAGAGGCCAGCCAGCGTGAGGCTGCAGCACAGCCGGGAGCTGGGACTTCTCTGGAGCACCGAGGGCCTGTCCCACAGGGGGCTCTCAGGGCCGTCCATGCCCGGCCCTGCTCCCGCAGCGGCCTCGACGGAGGGCGTCCGCAGGGAGGCCAAGAGGCACGGAGAGGAGGGGGAAAGCGGCAGGCGCGGTGGTGACAGGACACCCATCACGAGAGTAAAAGGCCCAGCGGCTTCATCCGTCGTGTGAGCAGATTCGTTCGCTTGCTCGTTCGTCAGGTATTTCCTGAGTACGAGCATACCTTTATCGCGCTTTGCAGATACTGCTTTTTTTCTTTTTTTTGTTTCTTTTTTTTTTTTTACAAATTGCAGGTTCATGGGGCGCCTGGGTGGCTTAGTCGGTTAAGCGTCCGACTTTCGCTCAGGTCATGATCTCGCGGTTCGTGGGTTCGAGCCCCGTGTCGGGCTCTGTGCTGACTGCCAGCTCGGAGCCTGGAGCCTGTTTCAGTCTGTGACTCCCTCTCTCTCTGACCCTTCCCTGCTCACGCTGTCTCTCTCTCTCTCCTAGAAATAAATAAAACATTTAAAAAAATTTTTTTTAAAATTGCAGGTTCGTGGTGACCCTGCTTGAACTAAGTCTGTCGGTGCCGTTTCTCCTTCAGCATCTGCTCACTTCAGGTCCCTGTGTCACATCTCGGCCATTCTCACAATAGCTCAGATTCTTTCATTATTAATATATTTGTTCTCGTGATCTGTGAGCAGAGATCGTTGAATGTTCCTGTTGTACTGATTTGGGGTACCGTGAACCACGTCCATAAAAGATGGGGATTTAATCGAAAAATGTGCGTGTTCTGCCCGCTCCACCCACCAGCCATTCCCCCGTCTCCCCGTCTCCCCTCCTCCCCTCGGGGCTCCCTGTTCCCTGAGACACAGGAATATTGAAATCAGGCCAGTGAATAACCCTCCAGTGGCCTCGTGAAATAAAGAGTCCCACGTCTCACTTTACATTGGAAGGTAGAAATGGTTCCGCTCAGTGAGGGAGGCATGTCGAAAACTGACGGGCCAGGCCTCTCGCAACAAACAGCCAAGCTGTGAGTGTGAAGGAAAAGTTCTTGGAGGAAATTAAAAGTGCTGCTCCAGTGAACACAAACGGTAAGAAACAAACAGCTGAACGCCGACACGGAGAAGGGTTTAGTGGGCTCGAGAGAAGACAGCCCAGCCACCAGCCCTTAAGCCAAAGCCTAAACCAGACCAAGGCCCCGACTCTCTTCAATTCTGTGAAGCCTGGGAGAGGTGTTGGGGCTGCGGAAGCAGGTGTGCGGCCAGCAGGCGCGGGCTCAGGAGGTTTAAGGAGAGAAGCCGTCTCCGTAACAGAAGTGCGAGGGGAAGTATCAGGTGCTGATGGAGAAGCTGCACCACGTTCCCCAGAAGGTCTCGCTGAGCTCGTTAGCGAAGGTGGATCCACTAAACAGCAGATTTTCAATGTAGACAAAACAGCCTTCTGTTGGAAGGAGATGCCATCTGGGACTTTCTTAGCTAGAGAGAAGTCAGTGCCGGCTTCAAAGCATCAAAGGACAGGCTGCCTCTCTTGTTAGAATCTAATGCAGCTGGTGACTCACTTACCACACAGAACATCCCAGGGCCTTTAAGAATTATGCCACATCTCCAACAGACACACGAAACGATGCTCAGCGTCCCTCCTCATCAGGGAAATACAAATCAAAACCACACTGAGATCCCACCTCACGCCGGTCAGAGTGGCTAAAATGAGCCAATCAGAGAACTCTAGATGCTGGCGAGGATGTGGAGAAACAAGCAACCTCCTACACTGTTGGTGGGAATGTAAGCTGGTGCAGCCCCTCTGGAAAACAGTGTGGGGGTTCCTCAAAAAATTAACAATAGAACTCCCCTAGGACCCAGCAATAGCGCTGCTAGGAAGTTACCCAAGGGACACAGGGGTGCTGATGCATAGGAGCACATGGACCCCAATGTTCATAGCAGCACTCTCCACAATAGCCAAACATGGAAAGAGCCTAAGTGTCCATCAACGGACGAGTGGATCAAGAAGATGTGGTTTATCTACACGATGGAATACTCCATGGCAATGAGAAAGAATGAAATCTGGCCTGTGTAGCAACATGGATGGACCTTGAGGGTGTCATGCTGAGCGAGATAAGTCAGGCAGAGAAGGAAAGATACCGTATGTTTGCTCGTATAGGAGAATTAGGAGGAACTTAACGGAGGACCGTGGGGGAGAAGAAGGGGGGAAACGGTGGGGGAGGGGGAGGGAGACAAACTATGCGAGACTCTTGAATGCTGAGAACAACTGAGGACTGATGGGTGTGGGGGGAGGGGAGATGGGCATGGAGGAGGGCACTTGTGGGGATGAGCACTGGGTGTTACATGGAAACCAACTTGACAATAAACTATTAAAAAAAAAAAAAAAGACTTATGCCACATCTACCCTGCCTGTGCTCTATAAATGGAAGAGCAAGGCCTAAATGACAGCATGTCTGTTTACAACATGGGTTACTAAATATTTTAAGCCCAGTGTTGAGACCTATAGCTGAAGAAAAAAAGATTCCTTTTATATATTTTTAAATATATTTATTTTTGAGAGAGAGAGAGTAACAGTGCGAGCAGGGGAGGGGTGGAGAGAGACAAGAAGACACAGAATCCAAAGCAGGTTCCAGGCTCTGAGCCGCCAGCCGCCGTCACACTGACCTGGCACCTGTGGAAGATTCTGATTGGCTGAAAGCTCACCCGATGAGTAGTATTTTCTAGCAACAAAGTATTTTTATTTCATTTTTTTATTTCATTTTTTTAGCCTTTATTTTTGAGAGAGAGACAGAGACAGAGTGCAAGTAAGGGAGGAACAGAGGGAGACACAAAATCAGAAACAGGCTCCAGGCCCCGAGCTGTCAGCACAGGGCCCGACGCGGGGCTCGAACCCACGAACTGCGAGTTCATGACTTGAGCTGAGGTTGGTCGTTTGACCGACGGAGCCGCCCAGGTGCCCCTAAAGTGTTTTTAAATTAAGGTGTGTATATTGTTTTTTTTGGACACGATGCAATCGCACACTCGATAGACAGCAGCGCGGTTGATTCTTGAACAACCCAGGTTTGAACTGTGTGGGTCCGTTTATGTGTGGATTTTCTGTAGTGCGTTACTGTAAATGCATTTTTCCTTCTTCACCACTTTCTTAGTAAAGGTTTGGTCTATAGCTTGCTTCATTGTAAGAATACAGTGTGTAATAGATACAACATACAACGTATGTGTTAACTGCTTATGTTATGGGTAAGGCTTCTGGTCAGCAGTAGGCTGTTAGTAGTTAGGTTTAGGGGGAGTCAAAACGTGCAGATTTTCAGCTGCAGGGGGCCCCTAACACCCCACATTGTTCAAGAGTCCACTGTGGGGTGTGAACATAACTTTTATATGCACTTTCATACACACAGGCCAAAACATTCACTTGATTTTACTGCGATACTGGCTCCATTGTCGTGGCCGGGGCCCAAACCCGTAGCGCCTCTGGGGTGTGCCTACTGTGTGCCGGGCACGGTCCTGAGCCTGCCATCTCCATCAGTGAATAACAAACAGAATCCTCTACCCTTATGGAGTCTACACCTGGACGAGGGAGACAGTCAGCAAATAAATGAGACGCTTTCGGAAAGTGCTCTGCAGATAGTAGCTTGAGAGTGACGAGTGGATGATGTCAGGGCACAGGCAGGCAGGGGCGGCTCAGGAAGCCGCCGCGTGCCGAGAAGAACCGGCAGGAGAAAATCGGGGCCGTGCGCCGGCCCCTGAGCAGCCTGAGGCAGGGCTGCCCTGCACAGTCACTCCCCCAACACTTAACTACGAATCCCCTCCGGTTGACCGGAGGCCTTACTGACGACACGAACAGTTAATACATGTATGTTATATAAACTATACTCTCACAGTAAAGGAAGCCAGAGAAGAGAAAATGTTAAATTCGAAGGACAAACTGGTGGTGGCCAGAGGGGAGGAGGTGCGGGCTGTGAAACAAGTGAAGGAGACGGAGACTTCCGGTTATAAAATAAGTCACAGGGTTGGGGCGCCCAGGGCTCAGTCAGTGAAGCTTCCAACTTCGGCTCAGGTCATGATCTCACGGTTCGTAGGTTCGAGCCCCGCGTCGGGCTCTGTGCTGTTTCAGATTCTGTGTCTCCCTCTCTCTGACCCTCCCCTGCTCATGCTGTCTGCCTGTCTCTCTCAGAAGTAAATAAAACATTTAAAAAAAGTCACCGGGATGAAAAGTACAGCATTGGGAATATGGTCAATAATCTTGAATTCACGTTGTTTGGTGACAGACGGCCACTACATTTATCATGGTGAGCTTTGTATAGAATTGTCAAATCCCAGGGCGCCTGGGTGGCTCAGTCGGTTAAGCGTCCAACTTTCACGTAGGTCATGATCTCGCGGTTCGTGAGTTCGGGCCCCGCGTCGGGCTCTGTGCTGACGGCCAGCTCAGAGCCTGGAGCCTGTTTCAGAGTCTGTGTCTCCCTCTCTCTCTGACCCTCCCCTGCTCACGCTGTCTCTCTCTCTCTCTCTCTCTCTCTATCTCTCTCTCTCTCTCTCTTTTCCAGAAATAAATAAAACATTAAAAAAATTTTTTTTAATTTAAAAAAAAAAAGAATTGTCAAATCCCAAGTCATGTGCCTGAAACGAATATAACATTGCACAGCAGCTATATGTCAATGATAAATTTAAAAACTTGTTTAATGTCTATTTACTTTTGAGAGGAAGGGGGCAGAGAGGAAGACACAGAATCCAAAGCAGCTCCGGGCTCCAAGCTGCCAGCACAGAGCCCGACGCGGGGCTCCCACCCGTGAACCGTGAGATCATGACCTGAGCCGAAGTCGGACCTTGGCTGAGTCACCCAGGTGCCCCAATCCTCAATTTTTTTAAAAAAAGAAACCCCGTATCCAGCAGCATCTCCCTCACCCCACGCTCCCCTCAGCCCCCAGCAACCGCTAGTCTCCTCTCGGTGTCCGGGGATTCGCCCCGTCTGGACACTTCACATGAATGGAACCCACAGTCGGCGGCCGTTTGTGACTGGCTCATGTTTCCAAGTCCCGTCCGTGTCGTACGGTGTGTCGGCGCCTCGCTCCCTTCCACAGCACAGGCGTGCTCCAGGGTACGTGTGTGACACACCGTGCTCACCCGCTCATCCCTGAGGGACACTCGGGGTCCGAGGGTAAGTCCATGTTTCACATTTTGAGGAACCTCAGGCTGCCGGCCGCGGTGGCTGCACCGTTCTCGGCGGCCTCGGCCCCACTTGTCGCTGTTTCCTGCCGTCGCTGCCCCAGGGGCAGGAAGCGTCCCCGCGGTGGCTTAGCTTTGCGTCTTCCTGCTGAGAGGCGACGCCGAGCATCTTTTCATGTGCTTGTTGGCCGTTTGTACATCTTCTTTTTTTTTTTTTTTAATATTTTTATTTATCCTAGGAGAGAGAGAGACAGCGTGAGCAGGAGGGTCAGAGAGAGAGGGGAGTCACAGACTGAATGGCTCCAGGCTCTGAGCTGGCAGTCAGCACAGAGCCCGACGTGGGGCTCAAACCCACGAACCGTGAGATCATGACCTAAGCGAAAGTCAGACGCTTAACCGACTAAGCCACCCAGGCGCCCCTGTTTGCACATCTTCTATGGAGAAGTGTCTGTTCAGAGTCTTTGCCCCCTATTTGCTTGTTTTTGAAAACAAAAGCTACTTCCTGCCCGGGAAGCCCACGAGAAACCTTAAGAGAAGTGGTTGCTTTTATAAATCGGAGCCACAGAGCAGAGAAGGGGGAGTAGAGGTGGGGACCAGACTTTTCACCGTAAACCTTTTATATCCTGTGCTTTTGAATCCTGCAAATGTGTTGTGCAAGTAAAAACGTGGGGGTGCCTGGGTGGCTCAGTCGGTTCAATGGCTGACTCTGCGCTGCGGCTGGGGTCATGACCTCACCGTTCGTGAGTCTGAGCCCCGCGTCGGGCTCTGTGCTCACACTGCAGAGTCTGATTCGGATCCTCTGTCTCCCTCTCTGCCCCTCCCCCACTCGTAACACTGGCTCATTCTCTCTCAAAAATAAATAAATGTTAAAAAAATTTTTAATAAAACAAAGAATAAAAAAGAACTCATGTGGGGCGCCTGGGTGGCTTAGTCGGTTGAGCATCTGACTTTCGCTTGGGTCATGATCTCGCGGTTCACGGGTTCGAGCCCCGCGTCGGGCTCTGTGCTGACTGCCAGCTCAGAGCCTGGAGCCTGTTTCAGTCTGTGACTCCCTCTCTCTCTGACCCTCCCTGCTCACGCTGTCTCTCTCTCTCTCTCCTAGAAATAAATTTAAAAAACATTAAAACAATTTTTAAAAAAAAGAACTCATGTGAACCAAAAGCCTGCATCGAGTCATCCAAACCCACCCTCAGCAGCCCCTGGAAGTGGTAGCTGGGGCTCCATTTAAGAAACCATTTGACTCCTGGCCGGTGTGGGTGAACGGGGTCCCCTCCCGGCCTGAGGTCCTCATCTGGGTCCTTCGCTCAGCCGGGAGGGAGGTCCCTTGATTTTCCTCCTAGCGGATCATTGGCCTGTCCTGACCCCCCGTTAGGTCGCACCTGAAACCACTTGGGAGGAAGACAGTAGGAATCAAGCAGGGAAGGTAGGAACCTGAGTCAGGAGAAGGGGAAGGGGTGTGGCTCCCACGTGCGGCCCCTGCAGCTTGGCTTCCTGGTCAAGGCGGCTGGGGTGGGGGGTGGATGTAGTCCCAGCCCTTCTACCCTTGGGGTCCTAGGCCAAGCAAGCGTGGGGCGTCACAGGCTGTGAGGTGACCTGGGCCAGAGCGCCTGGGACACGCAGGTGCCCAGGAAGTGCCTGCTGACCAAGGTGCCCCTTGCAGGGGAGGGGAGGGGGTGTGGGCCAGAGGAGGGCCTGCGGCTCCTCAGCCTCCATGCCTCATGGGCGTGCCCTGCAGAGAGAGCTCACGGCCAGCAGGGGGCAGCGTGGGGGGGCCTGACCGGTGGGGCCCCGTGGAGCTGTGCCTTGAGCTCAGATTTCATTCATTCACTCATCCGGTGTTGTGTTGAGCACCTACACAACAGCACTGGGAACACGGCCGTCGGCAAAACAGGGAGAAGCCTTACCTGCACGGAGCTAACACAGTCACGGCGGAGGGGACAGGCCGGACTCTGGCGTCTGTACCTAAAAAGACGTGAATTGTGTTAGGGTGTACGATTCAGTGGTGGATACCACACTCACTGAGTTGCCTGACCATCCCCACCATCAACTTCAGAAACTCCTCATCACCCCAAACAGAAACCAGTACCCGTGAACTCAGTCCTCACAGTCCCCGGGCCCAAGAGCGGCAGCCACCGCCCCACTCTGTGCCTGTGGATTTGCTTGTTCTAGACCTTTCACATGAGGAGCATCCTACAGCCCGCGGTCCCCTGTGCCTTCTTTCCCCCAGCACAGTGTTTCCAGGGTCCATCCGCATCGCAGGACACCTGCACTCCCTTCCTTTTTACAGCCACGTAATATTCCACGGTGTGGACAGACCACGTTTGTCTGACATTTGATCTGTGTTGATGGATATTTGAGTTGTTTCCACGTTGGGGCTTGGGGGGCTTCTGACGGTGACCAGGGCTCAGGGGAAAAGGCAAGGATGGGGTCCGGCAGTGCGGACTGGGGACGGGGTAGGCAGGCCCCCCTGAGGAGGCGCCCTGAGCCAGGGCCCGAAGGAGACAGATGCAGGGCGACAGTTGGGAGAGGGGCTGGCCCGGCCAAGGCGGGGCTGACGTTCAGCGGGTACGTACCTTGGTTAAAACATGAAAACGTTTTCCTGCCAGCACGTTGAAGACCCTGCCTGAGCCCCTAGAATGGCCCCGAGCCGCTGCTGCACTGGGGCCCCACTCGCGGCCCCCCGGCCCCAGGACCCGAAACAAAGCCCTTAGTACGTAGCCCAGCACGCGTGCTTCTGGGTGGTCGGGGCCAGTGCCCTATGTGACTATATTACACAGTTTTAATATTCCCCTGGGCCAAACCCCCAGCACACGCAGACTCCCCGGGCGGGAGAGGGCGAAGGGGGGTGCAGAGCGAATCCGGGGGAGAGGGTAGGAGACGGGTCAGGGGAGCCACGCAAGGCCTTGTGGGTCGTAGCAAGGACTTCAGTTTCTCCTCCGAACGGGGCTGGACCCTGAGGGTGCTGAGCAGAGCAGTTAAGTGTCTCGCTTACTTTTAGCCAAAGAATAAACTCTGGCTGCTGTCTGTAGACGGGCTGTTGAGCCAGATCGGGGAATAGGGAGGCTTCTGCGGTCCTCCAGGGTGTGGACGGGGTGGGGGGGGGAGGGAGGCGGGGACGGGGTGGGGGGGAGGGAGG